>PVJC01000487.1:0-123642 GCA_004026665.1 Murina feae
AGGGGAGGGAAGGGAAGGGAAGGGAAGGGAAGGGAAGGGAAGGGAAAGAGAGAAGAGAAGAGAAGAGAAGAGAAGAGAAGAGAAGAGAAGAGAAGAGAAGAGAGAAAAGAAAGAGAGAGAGAGAGAGAGAGAGAGAGAGAGAGAGAGAGAGAGAAAGAAAAGAAAAGAAAAGAAAAGAAAAGAAAAGAAAAGAAAAGAGAAAAGAAAAGAAAAGAAAAGAAAAGAAAAGAAAAGAAAAGAAAAGAAAAGAAAAGAAAAGAAAAGAAAAGAAAAGAAAAGAAAAGAAAAGAAAAAAGAAAAGAAAAGAAAGATAGGCTCTTTGGGTTCACTGTCAGATAGGTTCCCCTCTGGTGGTGACAAGGCAACTGCTAGAAGTCCCAAACATGTATCTTTTTGGCCTCACAACCTCTGCAGAAATAAACCTTTTTTAAAAAATATTTCCAACAAAATACTGGGGTTGGATATTGTTGGGCCAACCTGGATCACAGCCCACTCATTTTACCAGTTATTCTGGCCGGGGGTTGGGGATAGGGGTGGGGAAAGAAACACTGGCCATCCCCAGAGCCAGTCAACGTTGGGGGCCCTCTGTAAGTGTCGGGGAAGGGGGTGGGGGGCAGGGAGGAACCAGCTCCATATGAATCATGAAATGGGTGATGTCCCAATGAAAACTACAAGTGGTCTTGCAGAAGGGAAAATGGACACAGAAGAGGGGAGAAACAACAGGCGTGTGTCACAGTGCTTCAGTCAGCAGGGCCACTGAAGTGAGATCCAGGTGAGCAAAGCTCCGTAAAGTCTCCTACTCCATCAACATGAATAAAAGGCAAATGCCCTGCCCTGACCAGTTTTGCTTAGCGGATAGAGCGTTGGCCTACAGACTCAGAGGTCCCAGATTCGATTCTGGTCAGGGGCATGTACCTTGATTGTGGGCACTGCAGGAGGCAGCTGATCAATGTTTCTCTCTCATCGATGTTTCTAGCTCTCTATCCCTCTCCCTTCCTCTCTGTAGAGAATCAATACGGTATGTTTTGAAAAAAAAGGCAAGTGCCCTGAGAGTTGCCAGTCAGGCAGTGGACATCGTGGGGGCAAAAAAGAAACTTGTTTGAAGGCACTGAGATGTTGATATTTCTTACCACGGCACAATTTAGACCACCTGGACAGAGCAAATAATGACAATTCTTGTTGCATCTTCATATTTTTGCTTACAAAGCACTTTCATGAATATCATTTCTTTTCATTTTCAGTGCTGGTCTGGATAATATAGCAGGCATTATTATTATTACTAGTGGCCCAGTGCACGAAATTCATGCACATTAAAAGGGGATTAATTAGAGGAAATATTTTAATATTGCTATGTGCCCTTTCCCTATAACAGAAGTGTCAGAGATTAAAGAAAATTCGTAAAACGTATATGAAAATCTTCCTCCTGTCAGAGTCTGGGGTGCACCATGGAACCCAGAGTCAAGCCTTCAACCACCCACGTGCACCTCAGAATCGCTTGAGACCCAAACCTGGACGGCCTCCCTTCATTGGGCTAGATCCAGACCTGGTCAGTCCCACCCTGTCAAGCTCTGCCAGGTGGGGGGGTGCAGCCTCAGGTCCCCTGGGTGCCAGGGCAGTGGGGCACGGCCTGAGGTCCCCCATCAAAGCCTACTGGGCAGAGGGAGTGGCCTGTGATTCCCCAGCCTGGCGCTAGAGCAGGGGGCACAGCCTGAGGTCCCCTGGCCTGGTTCTGGGGTGAGGGGCACAGCCTCAGGTCCCCTGGCCTGGGACCAGGGCGGGGGCATGGTCTGAGGTCCCCCGGCCTGGCACAAGGGAAGAGGGTGCAGCCTGAGTTCCTCTGGCCTGGTGCCAGGGCAGGGGGAGCAGCCTGAGGTCTCCTGTCAAGCCCCACGGGTGGAAGGCATGACCTGAGGTCCTGTCAAGCCCCATGCAGGAGGTGGGTGGGCGCGCAGCCTCAGGTCCCTGCTGATTGCTCCTTAAGGCTCGTTATGGGAACTTAGCCTCAGCTGTGGGTGCACACTGACCTGAATGATGGTCAATTTGCATATTCCCTCTTTATTATATAGGATATTTTCTTTTCTGGTGGGTTAACTGAGGCTCAGAGAGTACAAGAAGCTGGCTTTCGGAGACAGAGCTAGGTCCCCCGACTTTACTTCCATGCTCTCACCTTTAGACTAATGAACATCCATAGACTATGCAATTGCTGCTCAGTATGACCCTTCTCTTGGGTGCACATCCCTAGCACATTTAATCATAGCTTCCACTAAGGAAGGCTTTGGTTTTCTAAAGCCGGTTTTCAGGGACCACAGTGCACGCAGTCTAGGCCTGAGCCCCCATCAGCTGAAACGCTTCCATTGCATTGCAGAGCATCTGAACCTGGCTGTTCATCCCATTTATCAATCCAAGAATATGTTTCAGGAGAATATGAGCTCTAACCGATTTAAGGGATTATTAAAACTGCAGCAAACAAGCTGGTTGTAGGACCCAGAACATTCTTCGAGGTCACCAGAGTTTAAAGCCCCATTTCTTTACTTTAGTCACCAAATCTGTAGGCTCAGTAAAGTTCCCTGTGGCCTTGCACTCTTAAATCAAGCACTTGGCAGGCTGATATATGGCTTTTATTTATTACAATGGGATACCCTGGGCCATAAAGCAATTATGTTCAGCCTAATCCCCAACTGGTTTAATACTGTCATGGAAAATAAAACCTACAATTCAACCAGCTAATGAAAATGTGAAATGTCCACAAATCTATTAAGTCGATTGTACTGCCTGTCTAACTTTTGCAGAAGACATCTTTACAAAACTCGGAAATTCAAAAACCTCTGGAACACAGCTGCTTTCTCTTCATCTCTGCTGTCACTACATACAATCCAAGCCACTATCACTTTGAATGTTCTGTCTGTGTAGTCTCCCCACCTCCCACAATCCCATTTCAATTCTTTCTCTACCTTCAGCAAGAGTGCTCTTAAAAAACAAAACAAAAACAAAACCTGATGACAAATCTCATGCTCTCACATCAAAATCAAAATCTCTCCTAAGGCCCAAACCACGTGGCAAGGCCTGGCTCCTGCCCCCTTCTCCAGCTTAACTCTGCCCTGCCTTCCTCTCTGCCCTCCCACCGCACTGGCTTCCCTCCCAGGAGAGCTGGGGATGCACCATTCTCTTCTTTGTCTCCTCAAGCATGTTCCCCAGGCTCTAGTACTCCCTGCTTGGAATTCTTTTCCTTCTCCAGGCCCCTCTTCCACCCTAGCAACCCTCATTCTTCAATGTTCTGCTTTCTAGGGTCCCTTCTTTACCTTGCTCCCTGCCACATCCTCACCTCCACATGGTCAGGTCCTGTAGTGTATATCCTTCTGTAACACCCTGGGCTTCTCCCTGATACCAATGACAACTGTCATGAACCTTTGTGTAATGTGGACCCCCGGTAGATCTGTCTTGCCACTTTTGTATCCTTAGCTGCCGTGACAGTCGCTGGCCACAGTCGCCCCTCCAGAAGTGCTTGAATGAATGAACGATGCCCAATCTCCACGGGGTGAGCAGATAGATTCTTTCTGGCAGCCTCTCACATGACATTCCATCCTCTGAGATTCCTGTGACCTTCATTGAGCTTCACTTCCCCTCCACTACTCAGGGCCCTGGACTCCAAACCACTCCCCCTACACATCCCACAGAAGCTCTCCTGTACCCCATCTCTGTAGGCTCAACTTCATGCCCTCATGTTCATTTTGAAAAAGCATCTGATAAACAAATGAATGAACAACTGATGCTACACCAGAGACAGACACCCAGCTTAGTGTCTCAGACATAGCCTGCCCTGGGTGTATACATTTGCTTTAAACCACTCAGCCTTTATTTTTTTTAACCTTCCTCTGGTAGGAGTGCTCCATTTTATTTATTTGTTTCTGAGGAAATTCCTCTCCTTCACTCTCAGCCCATGATATTCAGCTGGCTCTGCCATCCACTCCCTGATGGCAAGGGAAGGTATGAGATTTAAGCCAGGGTGGTTGATTTCTCTCCATCCTCTGATTGGTTCAAGCACAGGCACAACCTATAAGTCCTACAAACAGCCTGAGAATGAGGCCAGCACAGAGGGAAGCACAGATAAAACCTGCAGACAGAGCTGAAGACATTGTCTGAACCACTGGACCCTACTGTGCCCAGAGGCTAGTAAAATTGCTTCTCTTCTTCAAGTGTGAAAAGTTGGGCTTTTTCTCACTTCCTCCCAGAAGAGTCCTGGCTATGCCATCAATTAAAGAAGGAATAAAGGGCCCTGGCTGGGCTGGAGCATCGTTCCCATGCACTGGGGTTGTGGGTTCAATTTCGGGTTGAGGTACACACAAAAAGCAACCAGTGAATGCATAAATAAGTGGAGTAACAAATTGATGTTTCTCTCTCTTCCTTCCTCTCTCTAAAGTCAAAGGATAAAAGAAAAAAAAATTAAGAATGAGTAACTGAATGAACACAGTGGAAGACAGCAGAACAGACCCTCAGAGAGCCTTCACTCTAGCTCGGTTCTACAACGCCCAGAGTGTAGCGAACCCCGGGCGGAACTGTTTCTCTATCTACATCCTGAGGACAATGGTTCAGTTAGATTTTTAATATTTCTTCTAGGTTTAAAATTCCAGGATTCTGTGATACTAAGGTCTCTACAAAGGAATTCATTCCAAATGGTGAAAATTAGGAAAAGAGCCTGTAAAGGAAGCAGTACTGGCTGGGGGGGCCCTTCCTGACTCTTTCATGTCTCACCAGGGCACAGATTCCTGTTGGAGTTCCACCTTAGAGAAAGGGGAAACTTCCTGGGCTGAAAATAGAACCACATGAAATTGGAAACCAACAAATAGCAAAACTGCAAACCCATAGTCAGCAATGGAATTTTATGAAAGAGCTTGCCTATTTCACAGTCACAGAAGATGTGTGTGTGTGTGTGTGTGAGAGAGAGAGAGAGAGAGAGAGAGTATATGTGTGTTAGGTTAAAAATTATATATATATATGTTTTTTCTTACATTTAAGACAATATAAAAACACAGTCATTCATATAAGTATAAATAATCCTATATAATAAAGAGATAATATGCAAATTTACCATCACACTCTCGCACAAGATGGCCACCCTCATGTGGGCATAAGATGGCCACCACAAGATAGCTGTCAGGGGAGGGCAGTTGTGGGCGATCAGGCCAGCAGGGGAGGGCAGTTAGGGGTGACCAGGCCTGCAGGGGAGGGCAGTTGGGGGCAACCAGGCTGGCAGGAGAGGGCAGTTGGGGGCAATTGGGCCAGCAGGGAAGCAGTTAGGCATCGATCAGGCTGGCAGGGGAGTGGTTAGGGGATGATCAGGCTGGGAGGCAAAAGCAGTTAGAGGCAATCAGGCAGGCAGGCAGGATAGCGGTTGGTCGAACATCCCCCAAGGGGTCCCAGATTGAAGAGGGTGCAGGCTGGACTGAGGGACACACCCCTTTCCCAGTGCATGAATTACGTGTACCAGGCCTCTAGTAATTATTATAATAATAATGACAATTCTAGCCAGAAGCTAGTACACAAAATAGAGCTAGTAAAGAAGTAAATGAATTAGCACATTATTATCTCACATGGATAAATGAAAGATAGCATGGCTATTATTGTGGTATAATAGATAACATGATTTGTGACCAAAACTGTTTCAACTTTTAACTAAATATATTCCTGCAACACCATTCTAGTCAAAGATACATCCTGTTTAAAAGAAGCACTTTCCTTACCAAAGAAATAACTTTTGTATGAAAACAGACATTGAGCCAAAGTCTAATCTTCTATAAGTCAATGAAAATTCTCCAACAATTTATGCATAACATCCTAATTTATCCTTTCCCCTAACCAAACCAAAAAGCCAATATCACATGTAAAACACATAAGCCATCAAAGTAGAATAATCCTGTTTCTTTTTACTAGTCATTTGTATGCCTATGCGGTAGTTTCAAGGAATTTTCATCTCTATGATTTCTTATTTCTTAACCTGTCACACAACTTGAACTGAAAAATGAAATTTTTTTCTGGCTTTCCCATAATCACCAAAGGACCACACCTCCTTAAACCATCAGCTTTCCACTAGCTTTAGATTAAAATTTTAAAACCACATTTAACTTCTCTTTCAGCTTTTTCATATCATTCGTGAGGGCATTCAGGGCACATTAGCTCTGGTCCAATGCAGAGCAATAGAAAAAGCATGAAGTGACTATGACCCTTTGGGAGCATCTTGTGCTCCAGCCGAGGGGGTGGGGCCGGTGGGGGAGGGGCTGTATTGAAAGCATTTCACTTCGCATAAATCCAGAACCTGACCTCATGAGTGATAAGGCAAATTAAGTTTTCAATGTGGTCTTTGTTAACTATTTTTCAAAGGCTCTAAAAAAAGTGGGAAAATATAACAACTTTCCCTCGCCTATTTGTCAAGCCATAAATAAGAGGCAGCTTACAGCATGTAGCACAAACCATTTTGAAAGCATTTTATTTTCTTCTTTCATGGGGCTATAAAATTATATGGTGCATTTTCAATTTATGTAGGAAATTGCTGGAGGAAAAGAGCTTAGGAAATATGTGTTTCCTACGGGACACAGGAAATATGCACAGCCTTCTCGCTATCTCTTTTTCCCTTAACTTCTGGATCTACGCCAACATTCTTTAACTCAGCCTTTACTCAGTAACTGTTAAGCACAATTGCGCAGTTGTTCTGTTGTTAATTTCCACACATATTTGGTATGTGGGCATACTCAGTATGCAAATTGAAGCGGAACTGAATACATTGACAGTTACTTGCATTCATTCCGGCATGCATACATTTATCCAACCAATGTTTATCGCGCACCTGCTATGTGCCACGTACTGAGCTAGCAGACACAAAGCTTAGTCTCTATGCCCATGGAGCAGACAGTCCAGCACAGGAGGCTAAAAGTAAATGGCAGCAACAAGGCAGTGTCTAAAGTGAGATGTCGGAGGGATGTTCTGGGGGCTGCGGGAGATGTGGGCTCCCCGCTTAGGTGGTGTCCGTGTTGAGTAAGGCTCCTGCAGAAAGGACTCATCTACGCTGAAGCCTGAGAGATGGGAAGGAGTTGAGCCAAGCAAAAAGGAAAGAGGAAGGAGGGGCTGTTCCCAACAGATCCATAGCACAGTCTAAACACCAGGAGCATCGAAGCAAAAGACTTGTGCTAACACGAATATTTTTAAACAACTGCTGATGTTGACATTTCACCTCTGGAAAGTGTGAAGAATGATTGGCAATGGCGACTGGCTCCGTGTGCCCCTGATCACCCCGTAGAGGACATCGTACCAGAAAATCCAGGCACAGGCGGAAGGAAGCAGGTCAGAGCTGAGGCCCCCAGGTGACCAGGAGCCATTTCATGTTGTGAAACTCCCCTAAGCGTCCTGGCACAAAGGTCACTTACTCTTCCGGTGAACAGGCTGAAAGAGCGGCGCGGAGTGGAAAGCAGGGTGGTGGGACAGCAAGCAGATGGCACTTCACTTGCGTCAGTTCCTGTTGCTACAAATTCCGTTGACAAACATTTTTGCAGTTCTATGAGGACTTCCAATAAATAAAAACTTTATTTAAAAAATTATTGTAAGATGCTTTTTTTTTTCTTGCATTTTAAGGACATGAGAAGGCATATCAAATGTATGTCTTTGTTATGAGCATTGAGAAGCAATTGATGTAGGATCCTAAATATTTATATTTTGGAATTGAAGGTTTTTCCCCCAAATTTCGGGTTGCTTTTAATCCTTGCAAAATGACAACAGATATATAATCCATTCTTCAATGATCCACATAGATCTTAGCACAATGCCTGGCGTATAATAAGGGCTCAGTAACAGATTTATTATTGTTGATATGACATATTTCCAGTAAATAAATTCAAAATGTTTTCCAAGACATATACACTCTTTTAAAAAAAATAAATAATACAGGCATGTGGTGAAAAAAGCAAGTAGTTTGCAAAAATTAATGGAAATAACAGTGACTTGCCCCTCCCACTCCTCCTGTCTCATCCTAATGCTCACAGGCAGCTAAGTACCTGTAATTCTTTTACTGGTTCCTTCAGGTGGCTGCCTATTCTTTCTAAATTATAGGCTTAAGGAATGTTTCATTGATGAACCAATTCGAGGCACTATCACCTGACTTCTTTCCATGGAAGATGAGAATTTAGATCTCTTGCATCATTCACTTGCTCATTCACTTTACCAATAATTACTGAACACCTCCCATGCCGAGCACTGCTAGCTGGGCCCCTGAGGACGCCACTCTGAACAAAGCTGACAAAACTCCTTGCCTGCATAGAGCTTTCCTTCCAATGGGGAGGAGAGACATCAAACAGGTGAAATGCATAGCATGCCAGGTGCGTATAAGTTCAATGGGACAAAATAAAGTGAGGAGGAAAGGCAAGGAGTGCTGGGTGGGGGTGGGGGGGCTGCAGTTTAACTGAGTTGGCCAGGAAAGACTTCCTTGAGAAGCTGATTTTTTGGAATCTTGGGAAATTTTCTTATGTTATTACTATGATGATTTCTTCACCTTCACTTTTTTAATTCTAGCTTTTTGATCGCTACCAGTCAGATGTTGACCCTCCTGGTTTAATCCTTTGTGCTGCTTGGATGTTTTTAAACGTTGTTTTTGGGTTTTGGTGAGGTTTTTTTTTTTCTGTCTTTGTCTTTTTGTTCTATTCTCTGGGAGATTTTATCTTTTTAGTTCTTCATACAACAAGTATGTAGAGGCCTTTTTTCTAAGACTCTTGAGGTCCCCTGGGAAGTCACCTCTGACCCCTAGGCTCAGGAAAGAAACCAGGCTGCTGACATTTTATGCCCAAAGAAATGGATGGCAGTCAACTGACCCATAAAATCTGCATGTTTTCAGTCCTAAGCCTAAATACCACCCACCACCTGGCATTCCAGGATTCTAAGTCCTTCTGGGGTTCCTCAGGGCAAATCTGGCTTCTTTCCTCTCTGTCCCACTTTGCATGCAAAGACGCTGTTTCCCTTGAGCGGCTGAATTTGCCGAATCTGCATTCCAGAAATGTGTGGGACCTGCTATTGACTTCAGTCCCTTTCTTTCTGTTCTCATGAATTTATACCTTTTATATGCTCTTACTATGACTTTGAGGGGGACCTGGGGAAGAAATTAATGTATTAGCTTATCTGCTGCCTTCTATAATCAGATATCTATGTGCAATTTTAAAAAGCATTTACTGGCAGTGCCCTTGGAGGTCCCGGATCTGTCTCTTTCTTGATTCAACAGTGTTTGGACAGAACAGACCCAGGGACGCCGCTTCTTCCAGCCTCTGGCCACTCTCCTGCACCTCATCCACTCACCACCTTCAGAACCACCTCTGGGACCAGCCAACACACCTGGGTTTTTTCTACCTTAACTCCTTATTGCCAGCCAGCCATGAGCTCCCAAATTCGTCAGAAGTATTCTGCCGAAATGGAGGCTGCGGTCAACCGCCTGGCCAGCCTGCATCTGTGGCCTCCTACACCTACTTCTCTGGGCTACTGTTTCGAAGACCGTGAGGATGTGGCTCTCGAGGGTGTGAGCCACTTCTGCGAGTTGGCAAGAGAAGAAGCACAAGGGCGCTGAGCATCTCTTAAAGTAGCAAAACAAGCGTGGCGGCCGCATTCTCTTCCAGGATAAGCAGAAACCTTCCCAAGATGAGTGGGCAAATCTCAGGATGCCATGGATGCCGCCCTGGCTTTGGAGAAGAACCTGAACCAGGCCCTTTTGGAGCTGCAGGCCCTGGGTTCTACCCATGCAGACCCTCCTCTCCGTGACTTTCTGGAGAACCACTTCCTGGATGAGGAAGTGAAATTGATCAAGATGAGCCACCATCTGACTACCCTCCGCAGGCTGGCCGCCCTCCAGGTTGGGCTGGGCGAGTATCTCTCTGAAAGGGTCACCCTCAAGCACGACTGGGAGCCTTTGGAACCCAGAGACCTTTCGGAGGCCCCTCTACATCCCCCTGGTGGCTCTGGCTTTTACTTGAGCCTCTTCCTGAAACTACTAGTCATTCTTTTAACCACCCTGGAGCCCACTCCCATGCATTGGGCCAATAAAGCTTTTTGCAGCAATAAATACATAAATACATAAATAAATAAATAAATAAATAAGCACTTATTGATTCTTATGATTTCCACCGTATATACATATATCTTCTAGATATGAATTATATATGTATATGTGTGTGTATATGCAAATGGATGGATGTGTATGTGTAATCTTTGACTAGTGGAAGGGCATACCATATTGGCTAGAGTGTAGATTCATTTAGAAAGAAGGAAATGATCACAGGAGATGCTGAAGATAAATTTTTAAAAATAGAGCCAGACCCTGTATTACTTTTAGGTTGAATGTAAATTATAATTGAAAAATAAAAATTAATTATTTTTTAAATGGAGCCAGATGCTAAGGGGCCATGTAAGCAAAGTTAAGAACTTTGAAGTTTATTCTATGATCTATAGAGTCCTACTGAAAGAGTGGAGCAGAGAATGATGTAATGAGATTTATATTTTAGAAAAATCCCTGGCTACAGTAGAGAATTTAGTAGGAGGCAAAGCAGACAGACATGAGGATCAGTTTATAGGCAATTGGAAGGATGCAAGCAAGAGGTAAAGGTGGTCTGAACAGAGACTGAGGGGTATGGGTACCAATTTGAGAGATATTTGGGAAGTAGAGCTGATTAGTCTAGAAATGGGTGTGTGAGTGGGAAGATGAGTTCAGGATAATTCCTTGTTCTGACCCAGGCAGCTGAGTGCTGGTGCCGTTCACTGAAACAGCATCCATAGAAGGAGCAGAAGGCTCAGAAGCTGATGAAGGGACAGAAAAGATAAGATTCGGAAGCCTGCTCTATCCACCAATGCCTGCCATAGCCATTACAGACCTTAGCGTGGAGGGAGGGCAACCTCACCTGCATGCAAATTGAAGCATTGATGGATACCTCCTGCAGGACCCTGAGAGGTGGTGATTTGGGGACCAAAGTGGAAACGAGACTCTGGATTATTTTGTAGAAAAAAAAAAAATACATGTTCCAGAATTTATATCTAGGGACAGAAGAAGTTTACTCCCACTGAATAAATTTAATATTGTATTTTTGTTGTAGGCCATGCCTCATGGATTCAAACACTTACTACAGCTACATGAAACCCCTTGCTCCCAAAATCAAAGATACGCATCCCATTCAGGCACACACTCAACAAAATCAACCACATACCAGATACAAAGGACAGCCCAAAATTTTTCAAAAATTTATCAGCATAGAGATTACACTTTTAACCACATTGTTACTAAACTAGACATCCATAATAACAATATAGAAAGGGAGAAACATCACATTTTGATTAAGCACATCTCCAAACAATTCATGAGTTGAAAAGGAAATGACAATGGAAATTACAAATCATTTAGACCTGAACAACTATAAAAGTACTACATATCAGAACATATGGGGTACAGCTAAAATGATTCTTAGATATAACTTCATATTGCTTTCAAAAAGTATTAAAATGAATAAATATTTACTTTAAGAAAGTGCATTAAGTCACTTAAAAGAAGTTGGGTATCAAAGTAAGATCTCCTCTTTCTTTATATAAAAATTAATTGGGTAAAATTAGATGTGCATTATTGGGTAAATAAACAAACACTATTTGACCCGACTAATATTTATATCATCCAAGTAATACAAATGCTGATTTCATTCATGCTATCCTTTTTGTCTTTTTTACAACTGTACTGATCAAGAACTTCAATGGGTTAGTAGATATTTGGCTTTCTCATATGTATTATGTATATACTAGAGGCCTGGTGCATGAAATTCATGCAGGAGAGGTGTTCCTCAGCCCAGTCTGCACCCTCTCCAATCTGGGATCCCTCTCACAATCCAGGACTTCAGGCAGGACTGCTCTCCTGCCTGCCTGTCCAATTGCCCCTAACCACTCCTCTGCCAGCCTGATCGATGCCTAACTGCTCCCCTGATGGCCTAATTGCCCCTAACTGCCCTCCCCTGCTGGTCTGGTTGCCCCTTACTGCCCTCCTCTGCTGGCCAGGTCACCCCTAACTGCTCTCCTTTGCCAACCTGGTCACTCCGAACTGCCCTCTCCAGCCGACCTGGTCACCCTCAACTGCCCTCCCTTGCTGACCTGGTCACCTCTAACTGCCCTCCCTTGTCAGCTTGGTCCCCCCCCAACTGCCCTCCCCTGCAGGCCTGATTGCCCACAACTGCCCTCCCCTGCCAGCCATCATGTGTCCTCATGGGGGTGGTCATCTTTAACCACATGGGGGAAGCTATCTTGTGTGTTGGAGTGATGGTCAATTTGCATATTACTCTTTTATTAGATAGGATAATATGGACATATATATACAATATGATTCTCTGTATGTATATATTATCATCCAAGTGGAACATTTTGCCTCTAAATAGAAAACAACTCTGAGAGAAGCAAGATGGAGAGATGAATAGGACCATGGCACGGGGTCAGACAGCACTGAATTTTGTCTCCACTTTACCTCATGTTAGCTGGGTGACTCAGACACATCTATGTAACCTCTGAAAACTTCTGTTTCCTTCTCTGTACACTAGACTTGCTGGAACACTGGTACCAGCCACACATGAGTGTTGCCATGATTCTAAGTTACTGCATATGCCATGCTTACCTCGCAGCCCAGCAGAACCACCGATCATTACATAGTAAGTTATTAGGATTAGAAGAAGGGGGATAATACTTTAGTGTGGAAGGGGACTCAGTGTTAACAAGCTCTTCAGTGTACACTTTTCATTTGGCTTTTGACATTCCTAATACTACACAAACTTTTTAAACAGGGGGCCAGTTCACTGTCCCTCAGACCATTGGAGAGCCGGACTAGAGTTTAAAAAAAAAATCTATGAACAAATTCCTATGCACACTGCACATATCTTATTTTGAAGTAAAAAAACAAGGTGGCAAAAACATCCGGTGGGCCGGATAAATGTCCTTGGCGGGTTCATCAGGCTTTATTTCCATTTTACAGATAGAGCAAGCCAAGCCCTAAAAAGCTAATAACAACTTTGTCTAAAATAAAAAATAAAAACTAGTTAGTGATGATCTGGTATGAGAACCCTGCTTTCCTGACTCCTGGTTTGTGTTCTTTCTGTGATACGTTTCAGCGAAGACGGTACTTAGCGATCTCTTGTAAAGGAACTTTATTTTATTAGATTCACTTAACTATCTCTTAAGACAGTAGAAAAAAAATAACACTCTTAAAAATGCAGACCTTTCTTGGACCAAAAAGACCTATAGAATCTGTTCACATTCTTTTTTAAAAACGTAATGTTTACATAGAGTAAAAATGTAGCCTTTCTAAGGTAGTTCTCTGAGTTTTGACAGACACCTTCACCACAGTTAAGATAAAGAACAATCCTGTTAACTAACCCAAAAAATGCTTCTGTGTCACCTTGTAGTCAACTCCTTCCCTCACCTCCAGTCCTTAGCAGCCACTAATCTATAAACTTCACAAAAGGGCATGAAGTACTAGGATGTAGCCAATTTAGTTTGGATTCATTCTCATAGCAGAGCGCATTGGAAATTCATCCACTTTTTTGCATTTATCAGAGATCTGTTCCATTTTTATTCCTGAGTAGTAATCCATTGTATACATGTACCGCCATTTGTTTATCCATTCCCAGTTAAGGGATATTTGGGTTGTTCCCAGATTTTGGTGATTTCAAATAAAGCCACTATAAACATTCACGTACGGGTTTCCTGTGAATATATGTTTTTATTTACCTTAGGTAAATACCTAGAAGTGAGATTGTCCCAGGTATAACCTGTTCAGGAACTGTTACACTGTAGGCCAAAGTGACCACACCATTTGCATGCCCACCAACAATGCATGAGAGTTCCAGCTGTGCTCATTCTACAGGCATTTGGTACTGTCAGGTTTTTTTTTCTGTTTTTCATTTTTGTTTGATTTTAACCATTCTAATAAGTATTACGTGACATTATGTTTTACTAAGAGAATGATACAGACTGAAAGTTTGTGTTTCTCCAAAAGTCATATGTTGAAATACTGTAATGATATTCGGAGTTGGGGCCTTTGGAGTGATTAGGTCAAGAGCATGGAGCCTTCATGAATAGATTAAGGTCCTTATAAAAGAGACCGCAGAAAGCTCCTTTGCCCCTTCTGCCACATGAATTCATAGAAGATGGCCACCTATGAACCAGGAAGCGGGCTCTCACCAGACTCTGCAAATCTGCCAGCACCTTGATCTTGGACTTCCCAGCCTCCATAAAATAAATTTCTGTTGTTTATAAAGCTACCCAGCCTTTGGTATGGTATCACAGCAGCTCGATGAACTGAGACAGAGGCGTTAGTTGGGATTACAACCTAAGGATCCTTGTTCAAACAAATGGCTATTTTAGTTGACAAGGAAAGTATAAATAAGTCCCTAACCAATGAATTTGCTAGTTGTTCCTCTTCCTTATCAATTGGGTGTATCGCTTAAATAGAGATATGAGCACACAAACATACACAGCCACATAAGCAAATCTCACCACTTTTGTCAAGTGCCACCCTTCGGGCCTATCAGAGAGCACATCCTCCTAGGACTTGAGTAGTGTGTACGTTTTTCCAAAGAGGAATAAACAAGGCTTGTCAGGTTTGGTAGGTCAAATACTGAGCCCCAAAGAGGTCAGCCCCTAATTTACTGAACCTGTGACTATGTTATGTTTTGCGGCAAGGGGGAGTTAACATTGCAGATGGAATGAAGGTCACTGCTCAGCAAATCTTGAGATGGGGAGAGTATCCCTGATTACTCAGGAGGGCCCAATGTAATCACAAGGGGGTCTTTCAAAATAAAAGGGGGAGAAAGGAGAGTCAGTGTCAGAGTGATGCAGCGTGAGAAAGACTTGACCGCTCATTTGTTGGCTTTGAAGATGCAAGCAGCTTATAAGCCAAGGAATGTGGGCAGCCTCCGGAAGCCAGAAAAGGGAAAGAAACAGATTCTTCTCTAAGCCTTCCGAAGGGGTGCAGACTGGCCAGCGCCTTGTCTTTAGCCCAGTAGGATCTATTTTGCACCTCCAGAAACTCAAGAGAATAAATAAACTCAAGAGAATATGTTTAAGCCACTGAGTTTGGGGTAACTTGCTATTAGTACCTAAGAGTTCATTACAAGAAGAACCATCATCTGGGTTGGTTTCTGAAAGTCTTTCCTCTCGTTCATTCACGAAAGTCTGAACACTAAACAATTGTGATCCCTGCCTTGCTATAGTTTCTTAGGATTTAGTGTTGGGACATCTCATTCCTCTCGCTTTCCTGTTGACCCTGCAATGGCATCCACACTTATGGCTTAAGATGCCGTTTGTCTATGTGGATGATTCACAGATTTGTACCTCTCATTCAGTCCCTGTCAGAGCTCTATCCAAAATATCTCCCTGTGGCTATCTCACAGGGATTTCAAATGTGATACGTCCAATCCTGAGCTCTTGCTTTTCTACCCCACATCCCCCATCCTCGCATCCCCGCTTGCCCTTTCCCTGGATTGTTCCAATTATTGCTAGAAACTAGTCAAAAAACATTTCACACCTTTGCTCAACCTCCAGTTACCAAGACTTACCAAGTCTGTCTTCAAATACATCTCCAATTTATCCAGTTCTCTCCACCTTTCCTCACCACCCTTCTCCAAGCTATCTCTCATCATTTCTTCTGTGAACAGCTCTGCTTCCCACAGGATCCCTCCAATTCATTCTCCACTCTGCAGCCAGAGTGACCCTTTACAATATGAGTGACATGATGTCATGCTGTTTTAAACCCTTTAGCGGCTTCCCATTGCTCATACAAGAAAATCCAAACTCTTAAGCATGACTTAAAGATCCTGCATGATTCTCTCTTATCTTTTGAAATCTATCTCATGCCACTTCCCCTCTCACTATTTCTAGAAAACTATGAGGTCCTGTTAACCTTTTATTTATTTGTTTGTTTGTTTATGAATGACTCATCACCCGAGGTTTTATTCCCATTGGTTTTTAGAGAGAATGGAAAGAAAGGAGAGATGGAGGGAGGGAGGAAGGGAGAGAGAGATGTGAAAGAGGCAAGTCAATTGGTTGCCTCCCACATGTGCCCTGTCCCAGGCAGGAATCGAACCCGCAACCCAGGAATGTGCCTGACTGAGAACCAAACCCGCTACCCTTCGATGCACAGGCAGTCACTCCAACTGAGGAACACTGTCCAGGGCACATTAACCTTTTAATTCTTTGAGCATACCAACGTCAGGGCCTTCATACAAACTATTCCTTCTGCCTGGAATTCATTTCTCCCAACTTTCACTTTTCACCTTACCTGAGAGATCTCATTTGACTTAAAGTAGTTCTCATTGCATCCTGCTATTTTCTCCCATAGTTCTTATCTTTAAATTATACGAGCACTATTTGTTTAATTTCTGTGGCTCTCACTAACCTGGAAGCTCCCTGGGCCAGATCCCATGTCTATTATGTTCCTCTCTGTATTGATAGTCCCAGGCACAATGCTCAATGCATAGTAGGTAGTCAATAATTTTTATGAAAAGATAAAATAATTCATGAATGATGGATTTGATAAGTAAACAGGATTTTAAAAGTTCTCCTATCCTATCCCCTATTGGAGAGCATTTCTTCCTCTGTTCTCCAGTAGACTATCTTTGTACTTACTCCCACCTTTCTTAGGCAGTACCATATTCTCTGAAACCTTCCTGCCCTATCAAAATTCATCTATCCTGTCACATTTCACAGGGACCCTGTCCTCTTATGGCCAGTAGGGGTACTGATTCCATTTTAATTCATGCTTATGGACTAATTTATTTTCTCAGTATTTTAATCTTAATCATCATCTAGAAAACCAAAAGTTTGCCCTAAAATAAAGATTCCAAATCCACTTCTGGATACTTATGTATATTAATCAAGTCCATTACTAAATTCAGGAGTGATGAATTCATAAATATAACCAGAGCAGTCTTTGGTTGCTAATTCAACACCTATTGACTCTCTACTCTGGTTGAGAAACTTAGGATTTTTCAAGGAGCCCTCGACCCAGAAGGGAAGAAAGATATTATAACTAAAAACATGGAGCTGTCTCTGCCCTGGCCTGTGTGGCTCAGCTGGTTGGAGAGTTGTCCCGTGACTGAAGGGTTGTGGTTCTATTCCAAGTCTGGCACGTGTGGGAGGCAACCCATCAATTTTTTTCTCTCACATCAATGTTGTTTTTTCTCTCTTTCTCCCTCTCCTTTTCTCTCTTTCCAAAATCAATAAAAACATACCCTCAGGTGAGGATTTTTTTAAAGGTATCTCTTAAAAAGAAGGAGAAGGAAAAGGAGAAGGAGAAGGAGAAGAAGGAGAAGAAAGAGAAGAAGGAGAAGGAGAAGGAGAAGGAGAAGAAGGAGAAGGAGAAGGAGAAGGAGAAGGAGAAGAAGAAGAAGAAGAAGAAGAAGAAGAAGAAGAAGAAGAAGAAGAAGAAGAAGAAGAAGAAGGAGAAGGAGAAGAAGAAGAAGAAAAAGAAGAAGGAAGCTGTCTCCTCTATAGACAATTCTCCATTTCATCTTCTTCAGACCTTGTCACTGGGAAGGACATGTTCCCTGAGCTGAAAAGTGAATTAGCAACTTTACATTATGGCATATTACTAGGACCTTCTCATATTTCCATCATGTCTGAGAGAATATACTTTATGATAAAACTTAGGGGAAAGATCAAGGCAAAAAGTCAATACTACTCTGAAAGCCTCCAGGGGAGTGTTTAGGAAAACATTTCTGTCTTATAGGCTTAGATGACATTGTCTTTGAGGCTCATTGGTGCTTATATGTGTGTGATCCAACAGTTAAATAATTGCTGGACAGGGGAACACACTTGCTGGACAGGATGTCTGCATCTCACCCCAGTATGGAGACCAACATAGTGGTCTAGATTTGGAATATACATGAACACCTTGGGCTGCCCCTTTAGCGATTTCCCAAAAGATGGGTGCGGTTATCCCATGGGAATTTAGATAGAAGAGCCTTCTTT
This sequence comes from Murina feae, assembly GCA_004026665.1. NCBI lineage: Eukaryota > Metazoa > Chordata > Mammalia > Chiroptera > Vespertilionidae > Murina > Murina feae. The sequence goes on from PVJC01000487.1 coordinate 18,010, forward strand.
TTAGAGAGGCACATATCTGAGGACAGGGGAGCAAGGTTGAGTATGTGCACCCATGAAGACACACCTGTGACTTGCCCAATCTCTTGGCTCAGTTTCCCTTAGATTGTGAAAAAAGTCATATTTTGTGCATAATTTTAGATTATATTCTATTTTATTACATAAATATTGTTATATTATCAACATGATATTAATATTAATAAATTATATCTTATTATTACTACCACCCCCCCATTTGGTAATTCTTTTTAAGTACATCACACCTTCAGTAAAATCTAATTTACCCATGTATCTATGTATGCATGGTGAGGCAAATATGGAAGTAATGCAGTATAAAAATATGTATCAGAATATTTTGGTTGCTGAAAATCAAATTGGTTTAAGTGGAAAATGAATTCTTTTTTTAATATATTTTATTGATTTTTTACAGAGAGGAAGGGAGAGGGATAGAGAGTTAGAAACATTGATGGAGAGAAACATCGATCAACTGCCTCCTGTACACTCCACACTGGGGATATGCCCGCAACCAAGGTACATGCTCTTGACCGGAATTTAACCTGGGACCCTTGAATCCACAGGCCTATGCTTTATCCACTGAGCCAAACCAGCCATGGTGGAAAATGAATTCTTTAGATCATTGAACTGAAGATCCAAGTGCTCAAACTATATATTTAAGAATCTCTCTTTCTTATTCTAGTACTATTTTCCTGTCTTTATTTTCAAGCAGTCTCTCCTATAGATGGGTGCAATGGGCACTAAAGTTCCCAATTTAGCAAGTCACAAAATTAGCGTTTCTCTTTCCAAAATGTTTAGGACTAAGCAGTTACTTACTTGCTTCACTTGTTGAATCCCAAACCACGCCCTGTGGCCAGAAGTGGCCACACCTGTTTAAATGTCCATCTCCAGAGCAAGAGGGTAAGTCAGGCTCTTGAACCACATAAAACAAATCCAAAATGACAAATCTAGATGACAGGCACACAGCATTAAAAAGTAGATGTGTGTCCAGTGAGTGTGGCTCAGTGGTTGAGCACTGACCCATGAACTAGAAGGTCACGGTTTGATTCTAGGTCAGGGCACATGCCCTGTTTGCAGGCTCAGTCCTCAGTGTGGGGCATGAGGGACACAGCCAATTAATGATTCTCTGTCATCATTGATGTTCCTCTCTCTCTCTCCCTCTTCCTTCTTCTCTCTGAAGTCATTAAAAACTTATTAAAAAGAAAAAATAGATCTATAATATTATATCAGGTGATCAGTCTTTTAAATAAAAACATATCAAAGTAAAGGAATATATCAAAGTAGAGGAGGCCAAGTGTGCTTTTTAGAAAGTGTCAGCAGGAAATGAGATCACAGAGCTAGTCTTTGACTCTGGGTAGAGGGCTTCAGATCTGAGAGATGATAGGTGCAAAGGTCCTGAGGGTGGTGTGTGCTGAGAATATTTGACAGACAGCAGAGGTCCATGTGTCTGGAGTCTAGTAAGCATTGAGTAAATGACAGGAGATGAAGAAAGAGAGGTAGACAGGAGGCAAACCAGGGACAGCCTTGGAGATGACAGCGAAGACTATGAACTTTATTCTAAATGTGATAAAAAAAGTATTGAAGTAGTTTGAGCACAGGACTGACATGATGTTACTTATATTTTAAGGGGACGACTGCCTACTGGTAAAGACTTTAGGATCCATGGGGAAGGGGGAGAGAAGAAACGGATGAGTTAGGAGGCACAGTGCGCCAAGAAATGAAAGATAACAGTGGCTTGGGCTACAATGCTGGTGGAGGAAGTTGCATATATGGTTAGATTCAAGAATTATCTTTGAAGTTAATGCCAATTAGATTAGGAAATGAATTTGATGTAGGATGTGAGAAAAAGGAAAGAGTCCGGGGTGATTTCAAGGTTTCATGCTAGAGGAAGCAAGGGTTTCATTTAGGTGACAATATGAAAAGAATCATGGCACTATGTCAACACACACACACACACACACACACACATTTTATTAAAGAGCTCGTGAACTCTGTTCCTGGGGATCTGGCACTCAGTGCCTGCACATGTCTGGTAATTCTAAACATCACCCTGAAGACTTCCATTCTTCAGGCCCCCAGGGAAACACTTCTCAGTGTCTCTTGCCCCCTATCCTTAAACTATAAGCATATGACTCCCTCAGTGTATAAGGCTGCGCCATCGCCAGTGCTGGAGATAAAACACTGCTTTCAGCAGAGGACTTGAGCAGTGAAAGTACTGAGGTATGAGAGGAAGACAAATGAACTTGTCACATCATTTCTCTTGCACAAATAGCATCGTTTTCCAACAGGACTGGGCATCCGTTTTCTTACTTCTTTTGATGTTCCAAATTGTAGTCTGGAAGATGCTCACCAATTAGCTCATTATTCAAAACTGCTGCACATGGCTTCTGTAGAAAACAATTTGCAACATTTAAAAATTCACATTACTCTTAAATGTATGCACTCAGACTTAGATCTGACTGATGCATAAAATACAGGGATGAGTTCTGAAAGATGCATCATTACGTGATTTTTTGAGTTATGCTAACATCAGAGCGCACTTACACAAACCTGGACGGCATGACCTGCTGCTACACACCGAGGCTCTCAGAAAGCCTGTTGCTCTGAACAGACTATAAGCCCATACAGCATGCTTCTGTATGGAATACTGTAGGCAATTGTAACACAATGGTAAATACTTACGTATGTAAACTCACTTAAACAAAAAAAAGTTACAGTAAAAATAGGTTATAAAACATGAAAACGGTATACCCTGTAGGCCACTTAACAAGAATGGAACTTGCAGGCCTGGAAGTTGCTCTGGGTGAAGCAGTGAGTGAATGTGAAGGCCTGGGGCATTACTGTACACCACTGTGGACTTTATACACACCGTACAGTAGGCTACACTATGAGATTAAATCAAGCACAAAAGAAATTAGGCAATCAAGACACTTGGTAAACTCAAGATGTATGAGGCTGTTGTTAGCGTAACACGGCATACTGTTTTACAGCAAACATTTTTTACGTAAGAAAAAGTACACTCAGTAATGATAATGAAAGTATGGTGTGGTAAATGCACAAACCAGTAACATATCATTTATCATCATTATCAAGCATTATGTGCTGCACATAATTGTATGAGCTATACTTTTATATGACTGTCAGCATCACCACAAACACAAGAGTAATGCCTTGCACTATGATGTTATCACGGCTCAGATATCACTAGGCAACAGGAAGTTTTTAGCTCCATTATAATCTTATGGAATCACTAACATATATATCATTGACCGAAACATTGCTATGGGGCCCATGACTACATAATATGGATTATTTACATTGGTAATTAGATGACCACTGAACACCAGATTTGCAAATAATTTCACTTTTATAAAATGTTTAATAATATTTAACTTTTCAAAAACATTACATTTAAATATAGGAAAATTAGGAGCAAGGCAGAGAGCCCTGCAGAGGCAAGCTTTAAACATTAACTGTGTGAAATGAGCAGCTGCATTTTCTTATTCATGATCAACACACCATAGACGTCCCAGAACCAATACATTAGTATGAATATCTTTTAAGGAGATCAGTTTGTTTTTATAATTTCAATTTAAAATTTTAATATGCATTATCTTGTACTTTACCTTTTAATTTTGTAGATCATTTTAAATATTTAGAAAAATATTTCTTGAAAACACATAAATAGCTTTAATTTATTGATTTTGCATTTACTTTACTATACAGACAAGATACATTCCAATTTTGTATCCATTGACTACAACTACATTTTATGTTTTAAATCATAATTATCAATATAATACAAATTAAATGAAAGTCTCTATTATAATGCAATAAATTTTTTTTGCTAAAGTCAAGAAAAATCTAGTTATGAAATAACTGTATAAAAGTGTCCACAATAATGTATAATAATGTGTGAATTATATTTTTATTACTCATCCAAATGTTGCTAGCCTATAAATTAAATAATGTTTAATAATGGCTGTTAAATGTGATCTTCCGCAATATTTTGTCAACTTTCCATCTTATAAAAACAATGTTTGCTCATAATTTTTATTCTGTTATTATGATGGTATATTTGACAAGGGAGACTAGAACATATTTTATTCAACCATTGATTAGCTTGATTTATAACTTCTTAAACATTTGGACATGTGGTATGTAGGCCTCCATCTGTGCTTTTTCCTGGGCCCTATAAATGTTTTGTTCAAAATGCCAGGAGAGCACTGAGGAGAGTAATTAACTCTGGGAGGTCTGGAAGGTTTCACTGAGATGGTGCTTGACTGGATCATGGAGGATGGTTAGGAGCTCACCAGGCAAACAAGGAAGGGCATTCAGAGAGTGGGAACAGCACATTCAAGGCTGAGTGATCATGTGACATGAAATGTGGCAAGCTTAACATGTTGGGCATAAAATAGTGTGAGGACATGGAAATGGTTGGACATGAAGCTGGAGATAAGACTCAGAGATAACTATCTAGAACAGATATACCTATCTCATCTACAACTTTTAGTCATTCAGAAGTATCTTTTTGAGTGTTTACCGTGTGCTGGGCGTGAGGCTAGGGCTGGAGGCACCATGTTACACCCCAGGAGTTTATGTGGAGGGAATCCAGGGGGATGGTGTTGTGTAGCAGTCCCTCTGCACATTTTAAGACGCTCCATGAGTGAGGGATCCTGGTGCAAGTTTCTTTGCAATTCCACTCAGTCCAGGATCAGGTAAATACTCCATGAATATTCAACTCCTTGCTGAATTTAAGTGAAAACAGTACAGCTGGAATATCTTAATTTATTCTTAAGGCTACACTGCAGGCAGCACATTTGTGAACTATTTCCTGAGGTCTCAAGTCTAAGGGATGCTGGGACTCCATTAGCTCATTGTTAGAAATGCTGTGAGAGAGCTAAAGTCTTGCAAATAATAAAGCATTAATAAAAATTAAAATAAGAAGAAATTATTATTGCCAATACTAACAGCTGCCATTTATCAATTTCTCAGTATGCGCCAATCACTATGTGATCTCTTAATCCTCACACCAACCCTATGACATAGATGGAGATTCAGAAGGGCAGCGAAATGAATTAACCTGCCCTGACACCACTGACAGAGACAGACCAGAGGTCAGAGGTCCAAACCCATGTATACCAGGACCTAGTGAGTCATGGAAGGTGTCCCTTATACACACACACACACACACACACATGCACACACAACAGGCAGTGCTTTTAAAATGGCTCAAAGAGCTGTGATCACCCTCAAAATGCACCGCCTTGTGGGCTTTTTCTCTCCTGATGATTTTACACAGTTTGGACAATGGCCACATCTATATGGTAAACAGATGGATCATGGACTCCTTCCATCTGGTCCATCTCCAAAGCATGCTCATCTCAGTAGACTGGTGCTGGCGATTCTGTGGTAGGTCAGGGATTCTTCAGCCAATTGGAAGTACAGTTCCTCAGTTGACAGAGCGGAGACTGGGGTTCCTCTGCAGGGTTTCTCAGTCCTATTGTGAGAATCTACTTGCCTCATCAAGGAATCAGTTGAGAGACACGTGTTGTTGTGTTTTGTTTTGTTTTCATTTAGAAGCATTTCCATCCATTAGAAATGTTGAGAAGAATGTAAATACTAAGAGAAGGAAAGAATTACTTCTCTGGATACAAAACCTTGATGAAGAGATTTCTCTACAGATGAGTCTTAGTTCTAAGAGCCAGAAGATAGTGAGAGTTTGCTCAAGATCAGTGGAGGAACTGGGCCGCCATGGACAGCTGAGCCGCTGGTTCACTGTGTATCCAGCCCAGGTGGCAAGAGAAACTGAAATCTTGCAAGCACTGTGCTCACCCAGTCATGCACACTGGTACAGGGCCATCTGCCCAGAGGAGTACTTTGTTTGAATCTGTACTAATAGCAGCCCTGCCCTAGCCTCCTTCCATGCTGAGGGTGCTAGTAATGACCTCAGGTGTTCATTCCCACTCTTCCAACTCTCTTCCAGAATTTGGAGCAGAGACACTATGGAGTAGTAGGTAGACCCCTAGCTCTGCACTATCCTATTCAGGAGTCATGAGCCACCTGGGTAGGGTTCCGGTTCACTTAAAATGTGGCTGATGTAAATTGAGATTTCTGTAAATGTAAAATACACATCGTATTTTGAGACAGAATAAAACAGAAGTTAGGTATTCCTTAAATTTTTTTTATTTTGATTACATGCTCAAGTGATAGTATACTAATATATTGGGTTAGAAACTTGGGGTGATAAACACACAATGTAGTATACTGATGTTTTGTAGAATAGTATACTTGAAACCTATATAATTTTATCAACCAATGTCATCCCAATAAATTCAATAAAAAGGCAGCCCTAGCTGGTTTGACTCAGTGGATAGAGCGTTGACCCCTGGACCAAAGGGTCCCGGTTCAGTTCCGGTCAAGAGCATGTACCTTGGTTGCAGGCTTCCCGGCCCCGGCCCTGATCAGGGCTCATGCAGGAGACAAACAATTGATATGTTTTTCTCACATCAATATTTCTCTCTGTCTTTCCCTCCCTCTTCCATGCTCCCTAAAAATCAATGAAAAAATATCCGCAGGTGAAAATTAGCAAAAAAATAATAAATAAAAAAGCAAAAATTAAAAATTAATTTCTTTTTAATTTTTAAATATGGCTACAAGAAAGTTTAAAATTATGTATGTGGCCTCCTTTGTACTTCCCTCGGTCAGTGCTGCTCTGGAATCAGGTCCAGAGGCAGTTTAAATACCCTCCCATTCACTGACCAGCTCAGCTTCTTCAGGCAAGTTCCTTAATAGCTTCTTTCCTATAAAAATGAGATGATAATGTTATAGGGTTGTTCTGGAGAGTAAATGAGGGCATGCGTGTATCCTAATACTGTATCTGACACATGAATATTTATTGTCACTGTAGTTTCCTGGTCACGTGGCTCCAGAAAGGGGGCAGGAGAAGCAGGTGGGCAATGCCAGGATCCCAAAGCACAGGTAGAAGTTGGGTGCCAGAACCAAGGCATAGTCTCGCATGCCTTGGCAAGGAGACCTTGCCAAGGACCTTGTCTTTGAGCCCCATTTTCACTTGTCAGAAATCCTGCTTTTGCTTCCAAGAAGCTTTCTTGCACTAAGGAAGCCTTCTGGCTGAAGCTGTCCGGTGCCACCTGCCTGTACCACGCTGCAGTGTGAGTTCTCGGGGCCAAGATGCAGATCTATTCTCTGCACAGGCTCTCCTGTGGGCTCACTTCTAGGCTGTTTTTATCAGCACTACTCTTTAACTGTACCGTAAACATGCCACTCTTTTCCTCTTGCAGGAGGGTAAAATCAAACAAAAACAAGCAAAGAAAACCTAGCTATTCTGAGAGAACAGTACACACTGCTATGCCCATATATCTAGCTTTTTCTTGGGAAGGTGAAAGTAGGAGGCAATGTTTATAGTTTTCATTTTGAAAAGGCCTCAAAAATCTTCATGGCTTGGTCCAGACAGATTTTTTGTGGGTACATTTACAATGTTTTTATTTGTAAATTACAAAGCTAAGATAGATATCCTATATAATAAAAGGGTAATATGCAAATAGACTGAATGGCAGATAACTGAACAACCAATCAAAGTATAATATGCTAATGATATGCTAAGGCTGCTCAACTGCTTGCTATGATGTACACTGATCACTAGGGAGCAGATGCTCTGACCAGTAGGTTAGTTTGCTGCTGGGGTCTGGCTGATAAGGACTGAGTGAGATGGGCCAGACATGCCCTGGAGCTCTCACTCAGTTCCTCCCTGGCCCCCATTGTGCACTGGGGGGGGGGGTCCCCTCAGCCTGACCTGCACCCTATCGTAATCCAGGACCCCTCGGGGCATGTCAGAGAGCCAGGTTCAGCCCAATCCCACAGGCCACTCCCCTTTGGAGAGTGCCAGATGCAGGGCTTATGGCTGGCAAATGCCGTGAGCCTCTCCCTGTCCCAACTGATTGGGCACAAACCCCAGGCACACTGGGGCTGAGACGAGTGGGAGTGGCAGGTAGGAGCTGCAGGTGGGATTGGACTGTGGGTTTTGGCCCGATCCCTGCAGACCACCCAGAGGGACCCCACCTGTGCATGAATTCGTGCACCAGGCCTCTAGTATTCTTACGAATGCTCAATTTCTGAACAAGACTAAATGTTTGATCGTCTTCTCATTCCACGTTTCAGAGGGGTTGACACCAAATATCTAGGAGCCAACAAGTTGCAACTGGCATTAATTGACTATATCACAAATATCATTTTTCTCTCAACCAAGGTGCCTTGTGGTCATTTCTTTAGTTTGCTTTCCCACTAAGGCTTGTCCTTGGAATGGCTCAACCACAGAATTTTTCATTATAAAAGAGGCCTTGGTAAACTAAAAACAAACTGATTTTTTTTTAATTTTTTTAAATGGATCACTGTCTGTTGATTGGATCTGTGCTTAGAGAGCCATGGGACATTCTAACTTTTAGATTTTTTCTAGCCAAAACCAGAAAGAAGAGTGTTAGGCTATGTGCCACAGGCTTGGAGGTGCAGGATGGGGGAAGTAGATTAGAATAAAAGGTAGATAATGAATATCATTTATTTTAAGAAATATGGACTCAGTTGACTGCTGTGAACTTTGAGAGTTCTGGAATTGCCTAGCTCAGGACCACACTTAGTCAAAAAGCTTCCACTCCTTTCTCTCTTCCTCTCTCTTTATTTTTCTCTCCCTTCATTACCCTGTTCCGTTTCCAGTATTTTCTTAGCTGAAAAATATTTTATTTTTGAGTTCTGAAAAACAGGAGGCATGGTCTTAAGCCATAGGCTGTTTTTCATTGGGAAAATGTTTAATGAATGTTTAGTAGCTGCAAGACACTCTCCAGAAATCAAAGCAGACACAAAGATAAATGAGCATCAAGTGTGCCCTCAAGGAGGTTCAGTCTTGGAAAAAAGCTTAGACATTTATCCAATCATTCAACAAATGTTTATTAAGTGCTTACTGCATGCCAAGCATGTTCTAAACATCAGAGACACTGCAAGCAACGAAGGAAAGACATTGCTATTATGCAGCTGAAAACCTGAAGGAAGGAGATGGACAACAAAGAAATAACTATACAAGGTTGGGCAAAAGTAGGTTTACACTTGTGAGTGTGCAAAACACAGAGTGAATAAAGCTATTATAATAATCATAACCTGCATGTCTTTTTCCATATGAGCAACTGTAAATCCACTTTTGTCCCAACCTGTATAATAATCTCTAATATTAGAGTGCCAGTTAGTGCTGGTCACCAAATATTGCTGGTTGCATGCTTGCTGGACACATGGTGATATCATTCTTCCTTCCCCCTTTTGATGTGTGGTCATGTGCCTTGTTATGACCAGTGACATAGGAATAGAGGTTACATATGCCACTTGCCAGCAGAAACTTTAAGAAACAGCACCACATTCCCTCACCACTGCTGCAGTAATTGTGGAAGAAGCATGTGAGTAGGCCTCATCATTCTGAGACTGTGAGGCCCCCCATTAGCCTGCAGTGGACAAGGTGCATGAACAGGACGTATTTTTGCTGTGTTTCCCCACTAACATTTGGACATTACTTGTGATCACAGAATAGTCAGAACTCTTCTGAAAAGAAGGGGTGGCTAAGTACTCTGAGGAAAAATCAAGCAGAGTTAAGAATATATTTTAAAATGACACAGAAGGCATGGTTTTTATTTCAGATAGAGTGGTTAGGATTGTTCTCTCTGATGAATTAATATTAGTCAGAGACCTGACAGAAACCAGAGTGCCAGACACGAGGGGATCTAAATGAAAGGCATTAGGGAAAGATGGGCCAGGCAAAGGTCCTGAGATAGAAGCGTGCTTGGAGTGACCAGTGTGGCCAAAGTACAGAGAGCAAGGGGCAGAGTAGTAGGACATGAATTTGGAAAGCCTAGTAGGGAGTGGCCCATGAGGAGGCCTTTTTGGTTCCCATGTAAAGGTCAAGTGCAATGGAAAGTTAGAGATGTGTCCTAGCTGCATAGCTCAGGTGGTTACAGTGTCATCCCTGTACACCAAGGCTGTGGGTTTGACCCCCAGATTGCAACCAATGAATGCATACATAAGTAGAACAACAAATCGATGTCTCTCTCCCTCTCTCTCTCTCTCTCAAACCAATTAATAAAAAATTCACAAATATAATTGATTTTTTAAAAAGAAAGTTAGAGAGATGAGTGATGATAGAAGATGGATAGAATGGCAATTGACGTGGTCATCTTTGACTCTCATCTCGACCTCATCTCTTATAGCTAACTCATGATCAAGTCTTAATTATATCTTGGATCTGTTCTCCATGCCCAGACCCAAAACCACTGCCACTTCCTTGGTTCCAGCCTTACTAGCCTTGACCTGAACCATTGCAATGGCTTTCTAACTAGCCAAGTCCTGTGGTTTTTGTAGCCCAAATGAATTTTGCATGCTACAGCCACTGTCTCAAAGAATTGATTCTTCAAAACTGAGGAAGTCACACAGCCCTGGTTATAACACATCAGCAGCTCCACACCTTCCAATGAAAAGCAAAACTAACCCAACTTCCTGGCATGGAATTCAAGGCCCTCCATCATCATGCCAGCCCTGAGGTCCTCCCTTCCAGGCCTGACTCACCTTCACCCTCTCCTCCTCCCCTGCACAGTGATCTCACTCCTTATGACTCCCACATGCCATGTTGTTTTATGTCTCCATGTCTTTGCACAGGCCATTCTGTTGGCCTTTCCCACATCCTTATCTGTCAACATCACTATAACCTTGCTTAATCATGGCCTCCTGTGAAAAACTTCCCACTGACACTGCCCCCACAATAGACCCACTGAGGCTCTCTCGTTCACCTTAATATTTTAGAGATTACATCCATGAGTGTAACTATGACGTGATGTGCGTTTCTCGGTTTCTGTGGCTGTCTCCTCTTCTGATGTGTTCATTCTCTGAGAATGAAACTTTGTGATTCACTTCTCTGTTCCAAGCTGGGCCCTGCACAGCACTCCCTGCCCCGTGGGGTCATTGTGATGTCTCCTTCAAAGGCATTCTCTGTGGGATTTTTCCAGGCCTTCCCTCCTAAATCTCTTCCAGACCCAGTTGCTCATTCTTCCAACTCTTGGTTTTATCCTCTCTGTGAGCTGCTTGAGCTTAATGTTTTAGACCTATCCATGTTTCCAGCAACATATTTTGCTTTGAATACCCAAAACTTATAATACGGGGTCCCGCTTTGATCATTCTTAGTATCTAGACAACCATCAAAGCCAGAGTCCTGTCCCCTCATTCAGGCAGCAGCTGGACACTGCTCACCTCAGTGATTCCACACAGGATTCCAGAACTGAGCTGATTGCATCTTGCAGAGACAGGCTACATGTTCCTTCTTCTTCACTGTGTGCCCTCTGACCCTCATCAATTTCTACCTGGATAAAAGCAAAGTTTCAAAATATTTGTAAGGTGAGTGGTAGCATCTTCCCACAGCAGTTTGGGTGGGCCCCAAAGGGCCCCAGGCATGTTTTACCCACCCTTCCTCTCCTCCTCCTGCCCTCCAGTGCTGGAAATGCCTTCAGAGCCATCATTTAGCAGTAGAGTTAGTAGAATTTGTCCAAGCCTGTCGAAAATAGGGGTACAAAAACCACAAGAATGAAGTTGTGTGTGTTTTCTATTTGGTACTTGGTAATTCTTCTCAAACATACATTCTGATACGGGCGCAGGTCAGGATGAGCTGTACTCCTTGTCAGGCTCTGTTATGTTAGCACGAATCTCCTCCTGAGGCCACTTTGCCTCAAAGAGTGTGTTTTGAATCTTCTTTGTCTTAGAAAAACCCTCATGAGCTGTGAGTAAGGATGGTGGCATGTCGGGGCCTGGGTGTGGGCTGGGATGGCTCTTGCCTGCCAGCTCCAGAGTTTCTGGAAAAGCAGCATAATTATAGTCAAAATGATTTCTAGGCAATGCTGACTTCAGAGAATAAAGGTGAAAGTAAAGGGAATATAAATTTCAGAAATGAAAACAAAGATCAAGTGACCTTCCTTTTCGATGACTTGATGAAGCCCATTACTCCCTGATCGGTGGAAAGATGACCAGATGGGGATTTTGAGCTTGTGCTGTCCACGAGGATTTCATATCTAGAAAGCAAAAGGAGTTGGAGGAAAGGGCACCTCATCAGATTGGCGATGTCATGGTTAGCTCTAGATCTCACAAAGAGAAGGGAAGGAGCGGCCTTGTCTCATATTAGAAGACTAATGGCAGCTACAAACATCTACAAGGAATATTCAAATGGTAGGTGACTGGGAAATTGACATCTTCTCTACTTTCTTATTTTGACACTAGGGGCCCGGTGCACAAAAATTTGTGCACTCGGGAGGTCCCTCAGCCCGGCCTGTGCTCTCTCGCAGTCTGGGACCCCTCGGGGGATGTCAACCTGCTGGCATGCCTGGTCAGCCTAGGTGAGGGGCTGATGGCTGTTTGCAGGCTGGCCAAGCCCCCCAGTGGGGTGTGGCCAGTGTGGGTGATGGAGTGAGGGCTGTTTTCAGGCTTTCAGTCTGCCCATAGCTCCCATTGACCCAATGTACTAGCAAGGCTGGCTGGAAGCAGGTTTCTGGGATTTATTTATCTTCTATAATTGATACTGTTCCTTTAAGCTGAGGCCTAGGCAGGTAACAAAGCCTCCTGTTGGCTTCAGCTCCGTGGCTTCTATAATTGAAAGAATGTTGCCTTAGTAGACTCTAGGCAGGCAGTTTCCTCCATCGCTGGTGCAACAGAAGCCTGCTGTTTGCTTCAGCTCCAAGGCTTCTATAATTGCAACTATGTTGCCTGGAGCGCAGAGAGGCCCAGCCAGCTGACCGTCAGACAGTTTACTGCTGCTGCAAGGAAGCCTCTGTTTACTCCAGCTCCGTGTCTGCCAGCCTCCATCTTGGCTGGGTTAATTTGCATACAGCCGCTCTGATTGGCTGGTGGGCATGGCTTAGGCATCCCATAGAAACAGTCGATTTCAATATTACTCTTTTATTAGATGAGATAATGGCTTATGTAATGTTAGTGCTTGTTAAAACCAAAACTATTCTTCCCTTGAATTTTAGCTGTGGGTGAAGTGTATTCAGAGATCATTGAAGATGGGTAGGATTCAAGTGGGAAGGTATAAAAGCTGATTTTCATATAGAATCCCATTGCTCTCAATGTTTGAAATAAGTACTAACCCCCAACAAAATGATTTCCTGATCCTGCCAGTGAGCACCAGAAAAACAGGAGAAGCCAGGAGTGAGTGTCTCTGAGACTCAGTCAGAAGGCTAGGTCTGTATTTCTCAACACATTGAGATCACCTGGGAATTTTTTTATTCCCAGGGGACAATATGGTTTCTAAATGGAAAACTAGAGCAATGGCAGAGTAGCTGTAATACAGTTTATGCCTCAACTGTGATGTAAGAGGAAGATATTAAATTTTAATTTATATTCATTGAAAATATGAAATACATTAAATTAATAAATTATACATTACATAATTATCCATATATTAATTTAATAATTCATACATATAAAGAGGTAATGTGCTAATTGCCATTATGGTGTCCTGTAACCACCACTTTACATACTGATGCATGCGCAGCAGGGGGCAGGAGGCTGGAGCCAAGTTCCTGGGGGTCTGAGGAGAGCGCCTCACAGGAGCCCAAAATGCAAAGAAGGAAGAGGAAGTGGCCACGGGGAGCTCTTCCAATGCCCCTGGACGACATCCTACCCCAGCCCCCACACTCAGGGGGGGTGCCAGACAGGCACCATACCCCAGCCCCTGTACCCCTGGGGGATGGAGAGGCTGACTGGACTGGGAGAAGACCCAGCCTTGGGGGTAGCTGCAGCCCACAACTCTGGCTGCCGATCTCTTCCCCCGTCACTCCTATTAGGGGTGCCTACAAAAATAGCATGCCAGTGAAGACCCATCAGCACCCCCGAGGTACCTGGGTCCGAGGCCCACTGCTGCTGGGCCTTCTCCACTGGGGCTGGGCAGGCCTCTCATCCCTACAACTCTAGACCTGAGTGGAGGCAGGCCTGAGTGGCCCCCAGGGTAAGACCCTTTCGGACTGCCCTCCTCCCCCTCCATCCCCCCACCCCCACAGCTGCAGCACGGTCTTCACAGCAGAAGCCCACTGAACCTTGATGGGGGCACAGCTAAACCCACCCTCCTAGCCCGCCTGGCTTCACCCTGGCCCAGCCCCCACCGGCTCCAGGAGATTGGAGCCCTGCCCTGAGCAGGTACAGCTGTGAAACAGCCACATACAATTTAAAGAATGGCACCAAGCAGGAAGGTTTGACGGTTAATTCCCCTTCGGCCTTCCCACCCCTCTAGTTCCCCCCTAACTCCCTGGCCCCCGCCAGTGCCTCCAGGGACAACCACCGCTACAGGGTTGCTGATCACAGCCCGGCCCTCCAAGGCCTGTGGAACCCTCTGCAGTGTCCACAGCTATAGTCCCAGGAAACGATCATGCCCTCCTCCCCTAGTCAACAACTGCTACCTGTGAGCGTACCCGTGGGCTTAAAAATAACAATCCCTTTTGGTTTAGACATCACTTACTTGATGAAACATTTCTAGGTTTATTAGCTCATAACCTCCTCATGACAACCCAGTGAGGTAGGCAAAGAAGAGATTACAATTCCCATGGTATGTGTTCAGAAATGAAGCTCAGAGAGGAAAAGTGTCAAACCCAGCAGTTCCCAAGGTGCAGCACATGCCCCACAGGGAGAGCAATTTGATTTTAAGTGTGGCAGCAATTAGAGAATGAGTTAACAGTGAATTTTTTGCATTTCTTATGGATCTAGGAGGCCTCATCTACAGTGTATCCTACATAATAAAAGGCAAATGATCAAATGGTGAAATGACCAGTCACTATGATGTGCACTGACCGCCAGGAGGCAGATGCTCATTATAGGAGCTGCCCCTGGTGGTTAGTGCTCTCCCACAGGGAGAGCGCCACTCACCCAGAAGCCCTGAGCTGGGCTCACTGCTGGCGAGCAGAGCAGCAGTGGCAGGAGGCTCTCCCACCTCCACAGCAGTGCCAAGGATGTCTGACTGCCAGCTTAGGCTCGCTTCCTGCAGGGGTTGGGCCTAAGCTATCAGTCAGATATCCTCTGAGGGCTCCCAGACTGTAAGAGGGCATAGGCCAGGCTGAGGGAACCCCCTAAGTGCACAAATTTCATGCTCTGGGCCTCTAGTCTAAACTAATAAAAGTGGAATAGTAAAATTAACCATTTCTTCAGGACGCCTACCAGCCAATCAGAGCAACTGTATGCAAATTAGCGCAGCCAAGATGGCGGAAGCCCACCGCAAACTGGTCCCGCCTGAGGAGCAGGGTGGGAGGAGCAAGCAGGCCCCCATGCTGCAGCCTGGAAATAGACAAATCGAGGAGCCTCAGTGACCCAAGGTCGGTTCCAGGCCATGGTGGCAGCCGCAGATTCAGGAGCCGCTGCCCAGCCCCCACCCCTACGGCTGAGGCCTGGGAAGAGACTGTTGGCAGGAGAAGGACTTAGCGCCCTGCATGCCCAGCTCCTGGGTCTGATCAGCCCGGTCGCCAGTACTAAAAAATGGCCATCTGGTGCCCAGAGGGGCATGTCCCGTCCACAGGGCGCTAAGTCCGGGCTGTGGCGGATACTTAGCGCCCTGCATGTCCGGCTCCTGGGCAGCTGGTGCTAAAAGCGCCTTCCAGTGCCCAGAGGGGCATGTCCCGTCGGCCAGCACAGGGTGTTAAGCAAGTGATGGGAGAGAAAGCAATGGGGACCCTCAGGCAGCACCCAGCAGGGCCTGCTTGGAGGTCACCGCGCAGACAAATGGGGGCTGCAGGCAGCACACAGCAGGGCCTGCTGGGTGATGGGAGAACAGGGAAGCAGGGTGACCAGAGAGCAGGTAATTGGACTGCAGGCAGCACCCAGCAAGGGCTGCTGCAGCACCATGGGGGAGCAAGGAATCTCTGGGAGGTCACTGTGGTGACCCCCTAGCAGACAAGCATGCCGCAGGCAGCACACAGCAGGGTCCGCTGGGCAGTGGTGGCCACCATGGGGGAGCAGGCAAGGGGACCACTAGAAAACAGGCATTAGGACCAGCAGGCAGCACACAGCAGGGCCTGCTGAGCTGTGGCTGTGGCGAAGGGGGAGCAAATCAGGACCCACAGACAGCACCAGCAGGGCACCCTGCTGGGTGATGGCAGTGGCAAATGGGGAGCAGGCAAGCAGGGCGACCATGGAGCAAGCAATGGGGACCTACAGGCAGCACCCAGCATGGACTGCTGGGTTGTGACTGCATCCACCAGAGAGCAGGCAAGTGGGGTGACCAGGGAGCAGGCAATCGACCTGCAGGCAGCACTCAGCACGGCCTGCTTGCCCATCCCCATGTTGTGGAGCAGACAGGCCTGACAGAGAGCAGAGAATCACATGAAGTAGACCAAAGCCATCAGTAGCACATCTCCTGAGGGCTCCCAAATTGGGGAGGGTGCAGGTCGGGCTAAGGGAACTCCCCACCTGCCCTCCCCCTCCCCCACCTACCAGTACACGAATTTCGTGCACCGGGCCCCTAGTTTATATATAAAATGAAAGAGAATCCACAATTAGTTTAATAAAATTAATGAGAGTTAATCAAAGTTGCTGGGCAGAGAAGCAATATATTAAAATAGTAGCTTTACTCTACCTAATACAAATATTTAGAAAATTTAAAGAAAAATCTCATTCACAATGGCAGCAAAAGGATCTAAGGCAGATAATAAATTTAATAATAAAAGATGTACAATATCTTAATGGAAAATATAAAAATGTATTAAAGGACATAAAACAAATAAATGGAGAGATATAAAGTATTAATAGATGGAGAGACCCAATGTTGTAAAATTGATCATTAAATTTAATCTATAAATTTGTTGGCACTCTAATCCAAATTTTAACAGGGTTTCTGACTGAAATTGACAAGCCAATCCTAAAATTCATATGAAAGATTAAAAGATCTAGAGGAGCGGTTCTCAACCTGTGGGTCATGACCCCTTTGGGGTTGAATGACCCTTTCACAGGGGCCACTAAATACATCCTGCCTATCAGATATTTACATTACAATTCATAACAGTAGCAACATTACAGTTATGAAGTAGCAAAGAAAATAATTTTATGGTTGGGGATTACCACAACATGAGGAACTGTATTAAAGGGTCACGGCATTAGGAAGGTTGAGAACCACTGATCTAGAGGAATTAGGACAATTTTGAAAAATAAGAATGAAGAGGATATCTTGCCTTCTCAAATATCAGGTTTTATTCTAAAGCTTTGGTACTAAAAATAATGTGATATTAGCTTGAGGGTAAATAGATGAGCTAATGGAGAATTTGGTATACGTACTTCTGGTGCCTGGGTTCTCCTGAAAGTGGTGTAATAAACAGTGGGGAAAGAATGGTATATTTCATAAATGAAAGCGGGAAAGTTGACATCATGATGGTTTTTTAAAAATCCCTACCTAACATCTAATCTAATAAAAGAGAAACATGCAAATTGGTGTC
This sequence comes from Murina feae, assembly GCA_004026665.1. Lineage (NCBI taxonomy): Eukaryota > Metazoa > Chordata > Mammalia > Chiroptera > Vespertilionidae > Murina > Murina feae. The sequence goes on from PVJC01000487.1 coordinate 35,520, forward strand.
ACTCCACTACATCCCAAGCCACGCTCACCAGCCAATCAGAGTGACTATATCCAAATTAACCTAACTAAGATGGTGGCTGGCAGCCAAGGAGCTGGAGCAAGCAGGAGGCTTGGTTGCCCTGGCGATGGAGGAAGCCAAGCTTCCCTCCTATCCTGGCCGGCTGTGGCCTCTGCTCAAAGCAATGAAGTTTCAATTACAGAAGATAAATAAATCCCAGATACCTGCTTCTAGCCAGCCTCTCTGGGAGCTTGGGATGCTGGGGGCCATGGCCAGCCTGCAAACAGCCATTAACCACTCACTGAGACTGGCCAGGCACCCCAGCAGGACCCCCACCCTGAAGAGGGTGTGGCCATGCTGAAAACAGCCATCAACCCCTCACCCAGGCAGGCCAGGCACCCAAGTGGGAACCCCACCCTGGTCCGGAATACCCTTCAAGGCAAACCAGCTGGCCCTCACCCATGCACCAGGCCAATATTCTATGTAATAAAAGAACAATATGCAAATTGACCCTACAGTGGAACGGCTGGGAATGACTGGTCACTATGACATACACTGACCACCAGGGGGCAGATGCTCAATGAGCTCTGCTCAGCCACAAGGCAGGCTGACAGCTGCCAGCACAGCGGTGGTAGTGGGAGCCTCTCCTACCTACTCAGAAGCACTAAGGATGTCTGACTGCAGCTTAGGCCTGCTCCCCTCTGACAAGTGGACATCCCCTAAGGGCTCCCAGGCTGCCAGAGAGATGTCTGATTGCCAGAGAACTGGCCTAAGCCAGCAGGTGGACATCCCCTGAGGGGTCCTAGACTGCAAGAGAGCACAGGCCGGGCTGAAGAACACTCCCCTCCCCCCCCCCCGAGTGCACAAATTTTTGTGCACTGGCCTCTAGTCTCCATATAAAATGAGTTCTAGGTTAACAGTCTAACTATGAAAAGCAAAATTTTAAAATGTGAGGAGACAATGTGGAGAGTATCAACATATAAGAATATCTTTATTCCCTCAAAATAGAGAAAAATTTCTTAACATTCACAAAATGTACCTCATTTAAGCAACTAAATGTTCAGTATGCCTTCTAAACAAAATGTAAAGATAGTCCTGGCTAGGTGGCTCAGTTGGTTGGAGTATTGTCCCGAACACTAAAAGGTTTTGGGTTCAATTCCCCATCAGGACACATACATAGGTTGTGGTTGGATCCTGGGTCAATGTGTGTAGAGGAGGCAACCAATTGACTTTTATCTGTCTCTTTCCCTTCCCCTCTCTCTCTCAAATCAATAAAAACATATCCCGAGTGAAGATTTGATAAAAATAATAAAATGAAGAGATGAATTCTAAATGTAAAGACCCACTATTGGAAGCAGATGTAGATGATATAATCTAATATAAGAGAAATATGCAAATTGACCATTACCACCAGCCAGAGTGGCTGTATGCAAATTAACCCAGCCAAGATGGAGGCCAACAGCCATGGAGCTAGAGCAAACCAAAGGCTTCTGTTGCAACTGCCAGCCTAGGCTGGCTGAGCCTCTCCTCACGGCCACGCCCACCAGCCAATCAGAGCGGCTGTATGCAAATTAACCCAGCCAAGATGGAGGCTGGCAGGGCGGCTCTGCACTGGGAGCCTCCACAGCCAGCTGGCATAGCTGTGCCAGGTGTATCAGCTCAGTGGGAGGGGGGGTCTGGCCTGGGGCCTCCTCGGGGCGTCCAGGAGCAGCTGTCCTGGGTCTGCTGCCTAGCTCCGCCCCCGGGAGCCTCCGAGGAGCATCCAGGAGCACCTGTCCCGGGTCCACTGCCTGGCTCCACCCCCTGGGGGCCTCCCTGGGGCATGCAGGAGCACGGGGCCTCTGCAGGGTGTGCAGGAACACCCGTCCAGGGTCCGCTACCTTCATCCGCCCCCCAGGGGCCTCCACAGGGCGTGCGGGAGCGTCTGCTGCACAGTGCGGAGAATCCGAAGCCAGTCCGCTGCCCAGCTCCACCCCGGGTGTGTTTGCTCAGCAGCAGGGCCCCACCGAGGGATTCTGCACCAGCGTCCGCCCCTGGCTTGCCACCCAACTCTGCGCCAGGTGTGTCCCCTCAGCGGTGTGGGCCCACCAGGCGTGTGCAATCATGGGCCCTCCGGTGGGAAATGTCCAGGCCTGCACTCACCAGCCTTCCCACCCCCCAGTGCACGAACCCTGAAGGGGCTGTGAGCAGCCTGAAAATGGGTCTCAGCCCCTCACCCAGGCTGGCCAGGCATGACAGAAGGTGGACATCCCCCCGAGGTGTCCCAGATGCAAGAGGGCACAGGCCGGGCTGAAGGACCCCCATCCCCCGAGTGCACAAATTTTTGTGCACTGGGCCCCTAGTATAAAATATTAGGCCTTGGCCAGTTTTTCTCAGTGGTTAGAATATCGGCCCAAGGACCAAATGTCAGAGGGTTCCATTCCTAGTTAAGGGCACATACCTTGGTTGCAAGTTCAATCCCTGGCCCCGGCCCTGGACGGGGCACATACAGGAGGCAACCAATCAATGTTTCTCTCACTCTCCTCTCCAACCTTCCTCCCTTCCACTGTATCTGAAGATCAATGGAAAAAATGTCCTTGGTAAGGATTTTTAAAAAAATTAGTATACAGAATGTCTATTTTAAAAATCTATGAATTAACTAGAAAGAGACCTTTGGAGAGAAAATGGGTACATGATATGAACAGAAAATTCACAAGAAAAGGATACCACATGGCAAATAATCACACCAAAAGATTTTCAATTCCCCTAGTAATTAGAAAAATGCACATTAAACAAAGTGAACACATTATGCTAAGTAATTTAACAAATATTAAAAAGTCTGACAAAACATATCCTAAATAATAAAAGCCTAATATACTAAGTATCCGGTTGTCCAGACGGCCGTTCAACCAATCAAAGTGTAATATGCTAATGATATGCTAAGGCCGTTCAACCGCTCACTATGACGTGCACTGACCATTGGGAACAGATGCTCCGATCCATAGGTTAGCTCGCTGCTGGGGTCCAGCTGATCAGGACTGAGCAAGAGGGATTGGGCATGCCCTGGAACCCTCCTGCGACCCCTCCCCAGCTGGCCAACTTCCCACATCTCTCCCCAGCCCCTTCGCCTGGTGGGGTCCCTTCGCCTGGCCTACACCCTTTCACCCCCACCCCGGGGGATGTTGGAGAGCCGGTTTCAGCCCAACAGTGGAACAACTGGTTGTTATGATGTGCACTGACCACCAGGGGGAGACACTTAACACAAGAGCTACCTCCTCGTAATCAGTGCACTCTCACAGGGGAAGCACCGCTCAGCCAGAAGCCAGGCTCATGGCAAGTGCAGCGACAATAACAGGAGCCTCTCCCACCTCCATAGCAGTTGGACATCCACCAAGGGCTCCCAGACCACAAGAGAGCACAGGCCTGGCTGAGGGACCCCCTAGTGCACAAATTTTGTGCACTGGGCCTCTATTATGAGTTCTAGTGTTGTTGCTATAAGTTCAATGTTAATCAACAATAAATATTAAATAAGGTGTCTTTAAAGAGACATATACATAAGCAGGGTTATATGTTGATCAATTGATGAAAATATTGACCAGAGGCTCACAGAAACCTAACCCTGCATTACTCCTGGGAGCAATGGTTCATTATTCCCTCACTCTGTGCTGCTGGGACATAGAACATAAGTCCTGTGAGTAGCAAGAATTGACTATGTATTTAACATTTGAGTTATGGGCATGTTTTTATAATGGTTTGTGAAAAGCACAGACTTTTTGTATACACAAAATATTTCATAATTGTAAGCATTAAAAATAAATAAAAGGCAATGAGGCTGGAGCGTAGTCAGTGAAAGGGAGACTGAAGAGGCAGGCGGGCAGGAACCTGGTCAGAGAGGGACAGTGGGCAAGAGCAGTAAGTGAATTTTTATCAAGAACAAGTCTAAGTAACTAATACCAGCCAAGGGTTTTGCAAGGTTATTTCTTCCCTTCTTCTCTATTCTCTCTTCATCCTTCTTCCTGTAACTTTCCCACTCAGCTCTCAAGAGGCCCAAATAGCTGGATTATCACACTCAATAGAACTTCCCTAGGATATACAGTTCTAGATACTGTACTTTCACTGAGGATTCAGCAGTCAATATGTATATATATTGCTGACACCTTTCAAGCCTCACCTCTGTCTCTTTCCCTTTGCCCCACATCTGGAGGAGCTGCCAGAAAGCCAGGGTGCTCCCTCCTTGGGCTGTGGTGGGAGAGTCAAGCCATACAATCTCCATTCACACATTCCCTCAGCCTGACCTGCCCCCACACACCATAAAACCCTCAAGCTCTCTCGAACCGTTTGCAGGCCTGCTTGGTGTTCCTTCCCTGCTCTCCCCAGAAAAGCCTCAATTAAGGAAATAACAAACCTCTTCTTACCTCTTGGTGTGCCTCTACCTTGGAACCACATTAAGGGTGAGGGCCCATCAGAGTTTTAGAGAATGGCTATCACATCCAATTTGGGAAGATATGCCAGAAGGAACTAACACGATCCAAGTCCCTGGGGAAATAAGTATGTTGAGAGATTAATAAGACTAACCATAAATTTTAGAAAAACTAAAGCAACACAATTTCTTTGGTGAGTGATATGCCAAAAAGACTTATTTGGGGGTTTTTGTTTGTCCTATTTTAAATGTATTGCACTTTAGCCTGAAGAGTATCTTATTCTTATGTGATAGTAAAAGATAAATAGGATCTTTCTAGATTTATCTAAGCTATTCACTACTTGTCCAGTGCTATTACTCTTCATATTCATTGCAGTGTCCCATAGCTACAGATAAAAAGATAAGCACCATTCCCTGAGGAGCTCTCTTACTTCCCTGAACCTCTCTGCCCCCCGCTCCCCATACTCCGTAGCTATGACTCATCTGGATCAAAGAGGAATATAGGACCCTCCCCAAAAGGGAAGAGCCTTTCATTGCCATTTATGCCATACTAGAGGCCTGGTGCACAAATTTGTGCACCAGTGGGACCCTTGACCTGGTCTGCCCCCTCTTGCAATCTGGGACCCCTTAGGGGATGTCAGATAGCCGGTTTCAGCCTGATCCCCATAGGTCTGATTCAGACAGGAGAGACCCTGATCCTGTGCATAGAGTGTCTGTCATGTGGTGGTCAGTGTGTGTCATAGCAACCAGTTGACTGGTTGTTCGATTGTTCAATCACTTAGGCTTTTATATGTGAAGACTAGGGGCCCGGTGCACAAAATTTGTGCACTGGAGGGGGGTTCCTCAGCCCAGCCTTCCCCCTCTCACATATTGGGAGCCCTCAGGGGGTATCCTACTGAAGGCTTAGGCCCGCTTGCTGCTCCCCTTGGGGAGCAGGCCTAAGCCACAGTCTGGCCTCCCTTTGTGGGAGGCAAGCAGGTTATTCAGGGGAAGCCACCAGCCCCATCACCCCACTGCTGCAGCCACTGCCAGTCACCACAGCCACCAAGGTGTTTTCATCAATACGGACTTCAGTCCCTTCATCATGAAAAAATGACAACTTTCTTTAGGCATTTTCAAGATGTGTCTTTCATAGGATATAACATTTCTTTCTTTCTTTCTTTCTTTCTTTCTTTCTTTCTTTCTTTCTTTCTTTCTTTCTTTCTTTCTTTCTTTCTTTCTTTCTTTCTTCTCACCTGAGGATATGTTTCCATTGATTTTTAGACAATGTGGAAGAGAAGGGAAAAACAGAGAGAAACATCAAAGTGAGAGGAACACTTTGATTGGTTGCCTCCTACATGAGCCCTGACATGGGCCCCAGCCAGAGAGGAGGCTGCAACCTAGGTACATGCCCTTGGTCAGAATTGAACCCAGACCCTGCAGTCAGCAGGCTGAGGCATTATGCACTGAGCCAAACCGGCTAGGGCAGGATATGACATTTCTTAGCCCTCCAGCAGTGGACTTTCATTTTTTTTTCTTCAGGAGTGTGGTGGAAAAACCCTAGATTGCCTTTAGGGATTCTTATTACCCAAGTTACTAAGAATATTACCAGTGGCATACAGGGAGCTTAGCCAATGAGTGATCAGAAAAGGTGTTTCCTCTCTAGTTCACTCTGATCAACAGCTCCACTCTGCCCCTCCAATCCCAGCTCCACTCTTGCCCAGGCCTGTAACCTCTGGCTGAGGATACAGGCCTGAGCAGAGGACCTCCAGACCTCTTCGATCACTGGCTCTTCCCCTTCACAGGCTTGCAGCATCTGCCTGAGGCTGCAGGCCTGGCAAGCCCCTCCGATAGCCAGCTTCACATAGCCCAGGCCTCTGCTATCACTGGCTCTGCTCTTGCCCCACTGGCAGCCTCTAGCCAAGGCTGTAGGCCTGGGCAGGGGACCTCCAGGACCCTCTGATCATCGGCTCCACCTTTACCCCACTACAACCTCTGGCCAAGGCTACAGGCCTGGGCAGGAGACCCACAGACCCCTGCCATTGCCAGCTCCACCCTTGAGCCTCTGGCCAAAGTGGCAGACTTGGACAGGGAACCCCCTAGACCCCTGATTTGCCAGATCCACCAGTGCCCAGACCCCTTCAATCACAGGCTCCACCCTTGCCCCTCCGATCATTGGCTCTGAGGAGCCCCGGCCCCTGCAATCTCTGGCCTTGCCCCTGCCCAGGCCTGAGGCCTCTGGCCCAGGCCTTATGCCTGGGTAGGCACCTTCATACCCCTCCGATCACCGGCTCTGCCCTGCCCCCTCTGATCACCAGCTCTTCCCTTGCCCATGCCTGAGGCCTCTAGTGAAGGCCTCTGGCCTAGGCAGGGGACCCCAGCCCCCTCTGATCACCTGTTCTGCCCCTCGGGCCCTCCGCCTCCCCCGCCACCTGCCTTGCTAACAAGCCTGACCACTTCAGTGGCAAGGCTGAGCCAGACTAGGCACCACCATCTTGTGGCTATGGGAGCAGCCATCTTAGTGATGGAGTGGCACATAATTTGCATTTTACTCTTTTATTAGATAGGATGCTCCTGTCCCTTGCTGTCACAGAAGAGGCAGTCAGCTAAAGGCCTGTCATTCTGCATATGAGCTAGAAAACTCTTCCCTTTCTTCCCTCAAAGTGGAAAGTATAGCTATAATAAAGGGCCTGCAATTAGAAAAAAGCATTAGCTAAATGTGTATAACAATGTATTCATGGGATAACAATAGCTACCATATTCTGAACATCCACCATATTCAAAATCATTTCTATCTTCTTCAAGAGGCATTCTCCATGCCCCCTTTCTGGGCTATAATATTGGCATGAATGCCAAGAAATATGATTTAATGAGGGAGAAAGACAAAAAGCAGATGTTTACACAATATTATCCACTGTCTACTTTGCAAAATTCAGATGTCCAGGATTTGAACCTAGATACACCTGCCTCCATAGCCTGGGGTCTTGGTGTATTGTGAATGCCACCAAGTACCATTAGTCCCTCACTAAACAGACCTTCCCTTCATTCTTCTTTGCTAATATCAGATTCCTTTTTCTTATCAGCTATCAGGTAGCCAGGTGCTTCAGGAGAATTTGCTCCCTGCCCAGACCAGAGGTTAAATCAAATATGGTAGTTCTATTTTTATTCTAGCAACTAATTGAGCAACGGGCCTGTGACCCAACACTGTTAAATAAGACACATGAGAAGTCTGAGGGGAGGCTTCTTGAGATATTTTTATTCCTCTTAAAAAAATAAAGATACAAAGAGGCTACTGATTTTATTTAGATTTTTATGTGTGGTTTGGTGGGTTTTTTCTCTCTGTGATGTGATGTTCAGAATTTTGGTAGCCACCTTGGAACATTGAAGGAATTTGCCCTAAGAGGACAGCACACTCTCCTGTGAATAGCAGAGTGGGGAAAGAAAGAACCTAGAACCCTAACAAAATTGTTGACCTGATTTAACTAAAACTTATACTTCCACTTTTCTCTTCAGATAAGATAATAAGTAACTTTTGGTTTAGATATATTAGGTTAGATTTTATAGTTGAAGTATAAAATGAGCTACCTGACATTTAGCCTATAAAATAAGATTTGCCTATAGTTGGATTAAACAATGAGAAAGGAATCTTCCTACAAATAAGTCAATAAATAGAATTTCCAACATTACTATAGGATGTAGGAAACAGGAAAGAACACCACCCCACACTTATAACAAAAAAAAAACTAGATAATTTATAAAATTATAATTTTTCTTAAACCAATCCCAGAGCTGTGGTCACATTAAGAAATGCAAAGAAAGATAGTTGTAGAGGAAGGAAGATGGCAGTATAGGTAAATGTGGTACTCACATTCTCCTACAACCACAACACAATTACAACTAAAATACAGAACCACCATCATTCAGAACCACCTGAAATCTGGCCAAATGCAAGTCCTACAACTAGAGAAGTAAAGAAAGTACATGGAGACTGGTAGGAGGAATGGAAGCGCAGAACAGGCTGGTCTAACACCAACATGTGACATTTTTAATCGGGAGGAATATCTTGACTGAGGAGCAAGGGGTTCCAACCGCATACCAGGCTCCCAGCCCAGGGTTCCAGAGCCTGGGAGACAACTTTGGCCTGTAAAAATCAGTGAGGATTGTAGCTGAGTGATACAGAGGCTGCTGGAGTCCCAGATATTACTTCTTTTTTTTTTTCCCAAGGGAGAGAGAGATAGAAACATCAATGACGAGAGAGAATCATTGATTGGCTGTCTGCTGCACACCCTTTACTAGGGATCAAGCCTGAAATCTGGGGATGTGCCCTTAACTGGAATTGAAGCTGGGACCCTTCAGTCCCCAGGCCAACACTCTAGCCACTGAGCCAAACCAACAGGCTTACTCAAACTCACACCCAGAGCACTAGCACTGGGGCAGCAGCTAGAAAGGATTCAGGGACATAAAAGGAGTAACTAAATTGTCTGACATCAAGTCAGCTTTCTCCCAGACAAAAGTGCTGAGACTTTCCTTCCACAGAGCTGACTGTTAGGTGCCATATCTGAGTCTCCATCAACCTGGCCCACATTGTTTGCCCCACCCTGATGAATACCTAAGACCCCACCCCACCCAATTTGCAACCTTACCTGAGCTGTTTGCAGCAGCTTTTCCATATGAATTGCCTGTTCTGGCTCAGGCATCAGACTTTCCTAAATCCCTCAATCAGCAGCTAGACTCAGTGTGCCCCATACCTCTCAGTAAATAGCCCCAGATCCAGCACTAGCAGCAGCTTGCCAAGGTTCACAACTTGACCTCCCCTGGGCATCTTTTAGCCCCAGCCAAGTAGCAGCCATCTGTAGATCACTCTTGCTCATGCTGGGTGGCCCCAGGAAGGGCACAGGCAGTGGCTGACTTTGCACTTCTTTGAAGGCCCCAAAGCCAGTGCAGCCAGTGGACCACTTCAGAACACTCCACATTACAATTCTACCACGTTTATGAGCAACACACTCAAGAGGCAGACTCAGTAAGCACCAAAGCACCACTTAAGCAAGTCCTGCTCCAAAGTAGTATCTCCTACACAGCAGCACTTCCACTGCAATCACACCTGGTCCTCAGAGCCTATTGGCCTGGGAGTCAATTCCTCCCAGTAATACCAACAACAATCAAGGCTCAATTACAACAGGATAGTGCACACAGCCCACATAGGGGCACACCAAGATTGCTCAGCTTAGGTAACTGGAGAGGCTGACCCACTGAACCCTACAGAATACCTACTACATAAGGCCACTCTATCAATTCTGGGAGATAGAGAAGCTTTACCTAATACACAGAAACAGACACAAGGGACAGCCAAAATGCAGAGACAAAGAAACATGTCACTAATAAAAGAACAGAAAAAATTTCCAAAAAACGGAACTAAATGAAATGGAGGCAAGCAAACTACTAGATAGAGAATTTAAAACAATGGTTATAAAGATGATCAAAGAACTTAATGAGAGCTTCAAGGATTTTAGTGAGAATGTCAAGAAACTTAGTGAGAATTTCAAGTAAATTAGTGAGAAAATCAAAGACATGAGAAAAGACCAGTCAGCCAGCTGGCAAGGCTCAGTGGTTGAGCATCAACCTATGAACAAAGAGGTCACAGTTCAATTTCAGGTCAGGGCACATGCCCAGGTTGCAGGCTTGATCCCCAGGAGTGATGTGCAGGATGCATCCAATCATTGATTCTCTCTCATCATTCGTGTTTCTATCTCTCTCTCCCTCTTCTTTCCTCTCTGAAATCAATTATATATATAAAATGACCAATCATAAATGAAGAATACACTAACCAAAATGAAAAATAATTTACAGGGAATCAACAGTAGAATAGAGAATGCCAATAATCAAATCATCAATTTGGAATATGAGGAAGCAAAAATCGCCTAATTAGAAGAGCAAAAAGAAAAAAGAACCCAAAAATATGCAGATAGTATAAGGAGCCTCTGGGATAATTTCAAGTGTACCAACATTCACATCATGAGGATATCAGGAGTAGAAGAGAGGAAGTAAGATATTGAAAATCTATTTGAAGAAATAATGAGAAATGACACAAAACTTCCCCTAACTGGTGAAAGAAATAGACATCCAAGTCCAGGAAGTGAAAAGAGTCCCAAATAAGATGAACCCAAAGAGGCCCACAACAAGACACATTATAATTAAAATGCCAAAAGTTAAAAACAGAGAATCTTAAAAGCAGCAAGAGAAAAGCAGTTAGTTACCCATAAGGGAGTGCCCATACGACTGTCAGCTGATTTCTCAACAAAAACTTTGCAGACCAGAAAGGAGTGGCAAGAAATACTCAGTGATGAAAAGCAAGGACCTATAACCAATATTATTCTACCCAGCAAAGCCATCATTTAAAATTGAAGGTCAGATAAAGAGCTTCACAGACAAGAAGAAGCTAAAGGAGTTCATCACCCCAGTGTTACATGAAATGTTAAAAGGTCTTCTTTAAGAATAAGAATAAGAATAAGAATAAGAATAAGAATAAGAATAAGAATAAGAGGGAGGAAGAAGACGAGGAGGAGAAAAAATTAAAATTACGAACAATAAAATGCCAATAAATATCTATCAACAATTGAATCTGAAAATAAAAATAAACAAATAAGGAATCTAATGAACAAAATAAATTGATGCATAAAATAGAACCAGAGGCATGGAAACATGGAACAGACTAACAAATGAGAGCAATAGACAAAAGTGTTATCTAGAAAAATATGGATCCCAGTTCCAGAAGTGTTCAATTATCTGACCTGAATGATCATTGTTTTCTACATTTGCTTCAGTTTTGATTCTCCATTCTGGGTTTTATAATTATTTGATTTTTGTATTATACCTACATATTTATTTTAAGGTATAACAACATAAGCTTAGTAAAAACTGTTATTTCTATACTACCTTGAATTTGTGAGCATTTTTTAATTAGTGACTTTGTAAGTATCATTAAAGATGTACTCACAACTCCATAGTGAAGGGAGAAAAAATGTAATCATGAGATATAAACATCTAATCTAATAAAAGAGTAATATGCTAATTGCATCACTTCCCTACATCCCAAGCTACATCCACCAGCCAATCGAGCGACTATATGCAAATTACCCCAACCAAGATGGCAGCCGGCAGCCACAGAGCTAGAGCAAACAGGAAGCTTCATTGCCCCGGTGATGGAGGAAGCTGCCTGCCTAGGCAGGCTGTGGCCTCCACTCAAGGAAACAAAGTTTTAATTATAAAAGATAAATAAACCCCAGATACCTGCTTCCAGCCAGCCTCACTGGGAGCTTGGGTTGCTGAGGGCTGTGGCCAGCCTACAAACAGCCGTCAGCCCCTCACCCAGGCTGGCCAGGCACCCCAGCAGGGACCCCCACCCTGAAGGGGCTGTGGCCAGTCTAAAAATGGCTCTCAGCCCCTCACCCAGGCTGGCCAGGAACCCCAGCAGGACCCCCACCTTGATCTGGGACACCCTTCAGGGCAAACCAGCTGTCCCCTACCCATGCACCAGGCCTCTATCCTATATGATAAAAGGGTAATATGCAAATTGACCCTAACAGTAGAATGACTGGGAATGATTGGTTACTATGACACACACTGACCACCAAGGGGCAGATGCTCAATGCAGGAGCTGCTCCTGGTGGTCAGTGCACTTTCACAGGGGGAGCTCTGCTCAGCCACAAGCCAGGCTGATGGCTGCCAGTACAGCAATGGTGGTGGGAGCCTCTCCTGCCTCCTCAGCAGCACTAAGGATGTCTGACTGCAGCTTAAGCCTGCTCCCTGCTGGCAAGTGGATATCCCCCGAGGGCTCCTGGGCTGCCAGAGGGATGTCTGACTGCCTAAGCCAGCAGGTGGATATCCCCCAAGGGTTCCCAGATTGTGAGAGGGCACAGGCCAGGCTGAGAGACCCCCCTGAATGCACGAATTTTTGTGCACTGGGCCTCTAGTTTCTTTATAAAATGGCAGAGGTTTCTTGTTTGTTTTATCTGAAATCACAATTGCTATCCAAGTCAAGGCCTCAAGTCTTGTGTGCTATATTCCTGGGTCTGGCTACTGTTCAAGGTAAAAATACACCCCAAACTGCCAGGCTAGAGGAGAAATCAGGAGTTAAAGTAAGAGTACCAGGCCAGAACTAGACATGCAGAAATGAAGATCTGAGACAAAGCAGGCACAGTCAGTAGAAGGCAAGGAAGGTCAAAAGCTTTGGGAGTTTGACCAGGCTTTTAAGCCATGGTGAGGCAGAGGTCAAAGCAGATGCCCAGAAAAAAATTCAATCCTTTAGGCTTTCTGACTGAGAAAAGATAGTGTCAGGGAGGCCAATTGCCAGGTGAGAGGAGAGAGCCTGAGGCTGAACACCCAGTCCAACCTGGGGTGTTTTATACCCTTCCTGATTCAGGTTCACAGATTAATTCTGGCATGCTCAATTCACCCACCCTGCTCCCCCACGTGGTTCAGAATTGATCTGTAAACTTAGCCAAACAGCTAATCTTGTGGGATAAAAAAGCCAAGCCAGTCAATTGAATTGACAATGTCAGCAATTTGCCAGATATTTTGGTATCTTTTGAAGAGAGTCTATTCATCATTATTCCTGCTTGTGTTTCAAAATATGGTTTTATGTTGAAAAGAAAAAATGGAGTGGCAGGAAGAACATTTTGGAGTTAAACAGACTTGAGTAAAAATCATTGCTGTTTCTATGCATATAACTTTGGACAATTAAAAATCTGAGTCTCAAGGTCCCCACCTATAACATGCGGTACACAATGTCTATCCCATGGAATTTTCATGGGCAAATGTCATAGGGGGAAAAAAAGAAATGATATTTGTAAAGCACCTCACACATAAAAGGGCATAAAGGAAAAAGTAATAATAATAATAATGGTCATTTTTTATAGTTCTTGTGTAAATTGAAACTTGGACATTTCAAAGTTTTATATAATCCATCTAGTTTATTCATAAATAAGCAATCCATCTACTTCATTCAAGAAGTATTCCATGAGCAGCTACTATGTGTGAAATATTCTTGTAGGTACATAGGATTCAATGACAACAAAGAAAACAAAATGTCTGACCTCCTGGAATTGGCATTCTATTGGGAGTTTGTATGTTATATGCCACCCACATGGCAAAAGATATTTCTTCCACCGAGAACTACCTTTCCCGGTGTAACTCTGCTGGTAATGACTGAGGCCACCGAATTCAATATATTCAAAGAACAGTCGGCGATATATTCAAACAACCTCTGCATCAACATAATGTTCTCCTAGAGAAAAAGGTTCTGCAGAATGAATATCTATTGAAAACTAAACTTGAATTTTGCAGACTACCTCATACAGATACACCAGTAGTAACATTGTTTGGTAGTTCAGACAATGCCACGGGAGTCATAGACCCAACTGCCAACTAAGAGCCATGGGCAAATGAGTCAAGAAGCCCAGTGGCATGACTAAAGAGAAAGAAAAATTATTAAAAAGTAAGCTTTCATTATAAAATGTGCAGCCACTACCATTTCTAATTGATGCTGTTGGAGAAAATGCCAGTGTGGTCATAACTGATTTTTCAAGAGAAGCTGAATTTTTACATGAAATTAAGTGATTTTTCAAATAAAATCTTTTGATGGTACTGGTTCTGCTCAGGAGACATCAGTTTACAACTCCCATCGTGGTCTCTAGAAGACTCCATTTTTATAAAGCATGTAGCATAAACAGTCTTTGATTCTTTTTCATTTTCCATACTGCAGAGTATTTTTAAAATTGCAGAATGCCAAATGGCAGAGATTTCTTGTTTGTTTTATCTGAAACCACAATTATCATCCAACATCTAAGAACGTAGAGTCCCCCCAGTGGATCCATTAATTGGTGGAGCAGCTACTATTAGAGAGGAGTAATGATGGATCAGAGTGAATGGGGTGCTCTCAAGTTATAATGCCTTCTAGCCTGCTATCACCCCAGAATTCAGAGGACTTGTTTGTAGTTGCAAGGTTTGTATTCTCTCTTGACTGGCTATCCTGAGAAAGCAGATCTGTGACATGTTTGCCAGCATGTCAAGAGTTAACAGGACTCTTGAAGCCATTTCAAAAGTTATGTCAATCCTTTGGCATAACATCTTTAAAAAGATTGTTGCTTTAGAGATCTTAATATTTCTTTAAAAAAATGAAAAGCAATCTTTTAGCCATTTAAAAGTGGAGTTCTTTTTCACTAAGCAAAGTTGAACTTTTTAAACCTTTTTTTTTTTTTTTTTTTTACCAAAACTTTTTGGTGGTGAGCAAATAAATTAGCATGTGGGTCCTAAGTGGTCTTTAAAAAGTCTTGCTATAGATCTGTCCACTGTTTATAATTCTTGAATAAAGCTAAAAGTAAAGAAAGCTTTGCTCTGAGGTTTATGAGCATTTTTCCATGAAGCAGAAGTCAAACAGAAGATCAAAGAGATCTAACAGACTGCTTCAAACTTGGGTAGGGTGGGCTAAAGGCCGGTGAAAAGAAACCAACCTCTCCAGATAGGTTGGGAGATATGTCTTGTTATTTCAAAATAAAACAAAACTAAAACATGATAATCTAAGTGTATCAAACTGACATTTCTGAACCACGTTGTTAAAAGTATCAGTCATTGATATTTCACCCATAGTATCAAAGACAGTTTAAAAGAGGTCAGACAACTGTTTTCCCAAGTGGCAAATAGGAACAAAATCAGGTGAATTTCCTACCTCTTATTTCTAACAGCCATTCTTTTCTGGACTTCTCTGAATCTTTTTGCAAAGGATAGACTCTTCCAGGTTCAAGAATTACTTTACAGGTTCTTGAATTATCTCAAGCAGTAGAATACATTCTTTATATTTTGTATACTAATTAATTGATATTTTAGCTTTTGATACACTACCCCTTTAAGTGCCTACTAACCATTTACTTTAAAAGAGAAAAATAAGACAAAAGAAATAGAATGAATATATTTGCTCAAAGAACATGAATCTAGCCAGCCATGATTAAACCCTCAATTTATCTGCTTCTAAGCATCTGTTTGGTATTTAAATATATAGTAACAAGTCTATTAAATATACTTCTCTCTATTAATGACAGTTATTCTAAATTTAATGGTAGTTATTTGAAATATACATCCACAGATTATTAACAAGAGTTTTAAACCAAGGAAAGTGAGTATGAACCCATCAGATGTCAATAAATCAATTACTATTCAATATAGGATGCCTGAATTGTTAAATCAAAACATACCCAAGTGAGGATGCTTTGAAACCGTTTTAATAAAAAATAATTTGCTGGGGAGGAGAGAGGAAATCCATCCGTGAACTGCTATTACTATTTCAGCATTAAATTAAGGATATATAACTTTAAAATAAATTTACTGTGCATGAAAATATGCATTATGTAAAGTACATTACATTTTTTTGATTGGGACATGATCTTAGCCAGAATACCACTTCAACATTCTAAGTCAAGTGGTTTTAATATTTCTGTGGCCAAATAAATATGTGCTAAAAATATTACATGCTATTCTATTCTGGGAATTCACAAGCAGGTTCGTACAAAACATGCCTTTCCACTGAACACAAGAAAGGCCTTTTCCAAGTTTTGATGCCCAACAAGTTCCCGTCCCTCAAACAGAACAAAGTCCTGATTCTAAACAGTCTGTTCTGCCTCCTGGCACGTGTTGTTTCCAGCCGGGTGGACTCCGGCTGCCATAACTTTCTGGCAAGTGTGAATGGCCCATGCCACACTCTCCTGGCCTTGCCCCTCCAGCTATCCTCCTCCACATCCCTGTGCATTTATTGGGATCAGAAGTGTAGACTGGCAAGTCCGTGTGACTTAAGAATCCCAACCTATAAAGCACATCAGTAGACACTTTGTAGCATGTGCTGTTTATTAGGGTTTCCATTAAAAGTATTATGTTTCCATACTTTACAACCATAAAAGAGTAAATAATTTCAAAGGATTGCTTGATAGGAGACTTCTGTTTTAAATGGAACTTGGAAATATCTGGGAAATCACTGGTATAAATGTACTTAATAGACCTGATGCTGTGAAGTTCCTTTTAACTATTTTCTTAAGCACATAAAACGATATACCATTTCCTCCAACATTTTTTGAAATAGGTTTTGGTTTGGGGTTTTTCTCTGTATAGTTGACTTGTAAATATTTCTTACAATACTGTCTTCCTTTCTTTTTCTTTCTTTCTTCCTTCCCTTCCTTTCTTTCTTTCTTTCTTTCTTTCTTTCTTTCTTTCTTTCTTTCTTTCTTTCTTTCTTTCTTTCTTTTCTTTCTTCCTTCCTTCCTTCCTTCCTTCCTTCCTTCCTTCCTTCCTTCCTTCCTCTCTCTCTCTCTCTCTCTCTCTCTCTCTCTCTCTCTCTCTCTCTCTCTCTTTCTTTCTTTCTTTCTTTCTTTCTTCCTTTCTTCCTTTCTTTATTTCTTCCTCATTTTTCGCTGAAGCTAACCTCTTAACACCAGCAGATTCTGCCCCCCCCCCCTTCACTGCTCTAGCACTACAGGGTTCGCTGAACTTAAAACCAGAAAGTAACCTCACATGCCACTCAAGAAAACCTGCTGCACCACTCAAGAAGTTAGAAAATGTATATAAATGCCTCTATTGAAATATTTCCTTTTTTTAGAGGAAATGAATTCCATGCATGTTAACTAAGCAAATGTTTCATTAATCTGGGAACTATGTGAAGCCAATACCAAATTTATTGCATGGAAAAAATCAATAAGGTCAGCTCCAGAATAAAATTATTTTTTTAAAAATATTGCTAACATCAAACATTTGAGAAAAAGTGAAGTAATCTGCCCAGCCAGTGTGGTTCAGTGGTTGAGCATCAACTTAGGAACCAAGAGGTCACGGTTCCATCATCATCAGGGCACATGCCCATATTGTGAGTTGTAGGCTCAATCGCCATCAGGGGGCACGCAGGAGCTAACTGATCCATGATATTTCTCTCTCTATCCCTCTCCCTTCCTCTCTCTCTAAACATCAATTAATATATCTTTTAAAGTTAAGTAAGCTATAAAATATTAACCTGTTATCATCCAGTTGGAACCATCTAGATTGGCTGTCTCCACAATCTATTCTCCAGGAAATTACAAGAACTTTCGCTTGATTTTTTCTGTGTAGACATGGCATTAGAACACTTCTTTATTTAAAGAGTGAAGTGAGACATTTCTGAGCACCAGCAACACCAGCATTAGAGACAAGCTGCTGAGTAGACAATAAGTAGGGTGAAAATCATTTGAATGGCAACAGCAACTACCAGACTTCTGCATGCCAGACTCCATGCTGAATTCTTTTTTTTTTTTTAATATATATTTTTATTGATTTCAGAGAGGAAGGGAGAGGTAGAGAGAGATAGAAACATCAGTGATAAGAATCATGGATTGCCACCTTCTGCATGCCCTACACTGGGGATCGAGCCTGCAACCTGGGCATCGAGCCCACAACCTGGGCATGTGCCCCTGACCAGAATCAAACCCGGGACCCCTCAGTCCCCAGGCCAACGCTCTATCCACTGAGCCAAACCAGCTAGGGCCCCATGCTGAATTCTTGACCCATATCATATCATGTAATTCTTATAGCTCCTCCTCATCTTTATTAATGAGAAAAATGAGGCTCAGAGAGGCTGAGTAACTTACCCAAGCTCACGGAGCTAGTGGCATAGCTGGGATTTTAAACCACATCTGGCTGAGTCCAAAGCTTATGATCTTAACTACCAGGCCCAATATCTCTCCTGCGTCAGAGTTGAGCAGAACCAGAGGACAGATCCCAGAGCAAAACCTAGAGAAATGTATGATTCTTAGGAGGTGAGGATGCAGTGACGTGAAGAAGGAAGTCATCTGATGACCGGTCGTGGGGCCAAGGCCTCGTCCCAGCAGAGTAGGTCTGCTTGGCAGGGAAGAATACATGGCAGGTGCACGAACAGCCTCTTGGGCTGGGCCACGGACTTAATTACACCCTCTATCAAGTAGGACGTGAATAAAAGCCATATGCTTTCTTCCAGTACTGAGCCAGGCATATGCACCTGGGTGGTAGAAAGCCGGGGTAGACTCATTTAGCTGGGATGGGCCAGGAAAGAGAAACGAAGGCAAGGAATGGCAATCCACGGCAATCTCTTAAGGTGATCAAGGCCTTGCCCTTCCCGTCAATGTCATATACCCTCACCAAACGAGGACACTTTTGGGAGAGGCTGGGAAATAGAGCAGGAGAGGAGGAATCCAGGACAATTAATCACCTTGCCTGCCAAGGAGGTGCAGTTCAGAAACCAAAGGGAAAAACAGGGCTCTCTTCCCCAAAGCACTCAATCTCCTGAAAGAAACGGCATAAATAGAGTCATATTTGCCAAGGAAGTTTTCTAAATGTTTAAACTAGCCAGTAACGCCACACAGATGGAGAAACTAATGCTTGCGGAAGTTAATGATTTGTACTGTAGTCACGCAGTGAGTTGGAAATAGAGCAGATGTGAACCCCAATCTCTTGACTCCCAGATCTGCACATAAACCATTAAAAACGCAAACCTTCTAGCCCTGAAATCTGCCAAGCCTTTTGTCTACTGTGTGGTCCCCTGTCAACCTTCAACGTGGCACTACACAGAAGAAATTTCTTTCCCCTTACACAGTCTGTAAGTCTTGGTGAGCTACGTAACCAGGTTTCCGTGATTTTCCCTTTATCTTTCCATTCACTGGACAAATATTTATTGAGTGCTTCCTATGAGTCAGGCACTGTTCTAGATGCTGGGGATACAGTGGCAAACAAGACAAAGACCTTGCTCTCTTCGAGTGCAGATTGTCGAGGGGCAGACAGGCAGTGAACAACAAACCAACAAACACTAGAGAGTGAAAGTGCCATACTGAAAATAAAGGAGCACGATAGGATGAAAATTGATAGCAGGAGCCCTGACTGGTTTAGCTCAGTGGATAGAGCATCAGCCTGTGGACTGAAGGGTCCCAGGTTCGATTCCAGGCAAGGGCATGTACCTTGGTTGTGGGCACAGCCACAGTGGGAGGTGTGCAGGAGGCAGCTGATCAATGTTTCTCTCTCATCAATGTTTCTAACTCTCTGTACCTCTCCCTTCCTCTCTGTAAAAACTCAATAAAGTATATTTTTTTTAAAAAAGAAAATTGACAGCAGGAAATACCTTACAGCAATCAAGGGAGGCCTCTTACAGGAGGAGACTTATGAGCTAAAACTTGAATGCCAAGGAAAAGCCAGCCACGTGAAGCTTGGAGGAAATCAGATTTCTCAACCAACACACACTCCCATAGACTTACCCAGGTATGCTCACTCTTTAACCTGTTTTTTCTTCTACACAAGATAACTCATCTAATAGCAAGGGAGTGAAAGGGTCATCTTACCAGAAATAAATCAAAATATTTCATTCTGAACTTTAAAATTTCATTAGTAAGCTTTGGTATATGGGCTATTGTGAATATTAATTTCTATTGACAGAAAATTCCTTACACATTTCACATCAGATTAAGACACAGCAAAGTCTTGTATTGGAGAGGTTGCTGTACAAAGGAATTGAGAGGTTCACAGAAGAGCTCAATAGCATGACACATGCCATATCCAGATTATGCTCAAATTCACCTGCACAGTGGAACCTACACACTGTGGCTCACTGCTCTCGCCATCTCTTCCCGATGTAGCATTATAGCGGCCTCCTACGTGGTCTCTCGGCTTCTTGGCAATGATGCAGTGTGCAGATGATGTTTTATTGAAACTTGTGTGGTTTTGCAAACTAATGCCACTCCAATAAATTCAATAAACAAACAAACAAATGAAGTTATCATATCTCTCCACTGTTCACCCGACTGACATACAACCATCTGCAATTTCGAGTTGTTATGGAATGAATTGCCCTAATATATCCCCAATATACCTGTATTTAGAGACAGGGCCTTTAAGGAGGAAATTAAGGTTAAATGAGGTTGTTAGAGTAGAGTCCTAATTCCATAAGACTGGTATCCTCCTAAGAAGAGCAAGAGAGACCAGATCGATCTCTCTCCTCGAGCACACACAGAGGAAAGGCCATGTGAAGACACAGGGAGAAACCCATCCTCTACAAAACAGGAAGAGAGAGGCCTCACCAGCAACCAATTCTGATGGCACCTTGATCTTGGACTTGGAGCCTCCCAACCTGAGAAAATCAGTTTCTGTTGTTGCAGCCACCCACTCTCTGGTGCTGTGTTAGAGCACTCCTAGCGCACTGTGTGGGGATATTTGCCTCTGCCCCTCTGACTCATCTCCTGGGCGCTCCCTATTTCCTTCCAGCCACATGGTGGCCTCTTGTTGTCTGTACTTGCAACACTCCTCCCCAGATAGCCCCAGGGTGCTTTCTCTCTCCTCTTCCAGGGCTTTACTCAAATGTCCCTTCACAGTGGTACTTTCCCTGACCACTTCTATTTAAAATTATGATTCCCCCCGCACCACCCCCCAACATGGTTCATGGCAATTCTCTGCTTTATTTTTCTTCGCAGCACTTAACACCTGCCAATCTAATCTAATAAAAGAGTAATATGCAAATTAACCATCATTCCAAGACACATAAGCCATACCCACCAGCCAAGCCATGCCCTCCAGCCAATCAGAGCATCTGTATGCAAATTAACCCAGCCAAGATGGCGACCAGCAGCCATGGAGCTGAAGCAAATAGGAGGCTTCCATTGCACCAGCGATGGAGTTGAAACTGCCTGCCTAAGCCAGCCAGGCCTCTGCTCAAGGCAACAATGTTTCAATTATAGAAGCCACGGAGCTGAATCAAACAGGAGGCTTCGTTGCCTGACTAGGTATCCACTCAAGGCAACAAAGTTTCAATTATAGAAGATAAATAAACCCCAGAAACCTGATTCCAGCCAGCCTTGCTGAGACACTGGGATGTTGGGTCAATGGGAGCTGTGGTCATCCTACAAACAGCCCTCAATCCCTCACCCAGGCTGGCCAGGTACCCCAAGGGACCTGAACCCTGAAGGGACTGTGGGCAGCCTGAAAACATCCCTTAGCCCTTCACCCAGGCTGGCCACACCCCCATGGGGTGAGGATCTCCACTGGGGGGCTTTGCCAGCCTGCAAACAGCCATCAGCCCCTCACCCAGGTTGGCCAGGCATGCCAGCAGGTGGACATCCCCCAACAGGTCCCAGACTGTGAGAGGGCACAGGCCGGGCTGAGGGACCACCCCGAGTGCACAAATTTTTGTGCACTGGGCCCCTAGTCTACCTATATAAAACCCTAATATGCAAATAGACCAAACAACAGAACAACCGAACAGCCAGTTGCTATGATATGCACTGACCACCAGGGGGTACACGCAGAACATGGTGGGCATTGGCAGCAGGTGGCAGAGCATGGAACATGGTGGCTGGCAGCCACAGTGGGATGCTGGAGCAGATGAGCAGGGGTGCCAGACCAAGGCAAGGTGTCAGTTGCTGTCACTGGGGCCAGCCTCTGGTTACTGAAAATTCTTTGCTCACTCACACAGCAGTCCCACCCAGCATTCACACCTGCTGCTGACACAGAAGATGTCGCTCGCACCCACTGCTGGCCCCAATTGCTCCACACCGTCAGCAGGTGCAAGTGGGACCTGCACTGTCAGTGCGTGGGAGCAGTGGCAGCAGGAGTGGGGCTTCCAGCAGACAAGGGACCAGGGGCCACAACAGGAGGGGCCAGGAAGGCATGGAGGATGGGCCAAGATCTGCCCCTGTGTCCACCACAGCCTCCTGGCTCACAGTTCCTTTCAAGGTTCACAAATTTGTGCACAGAGCCCCTAGTATAATATATGATCGACACATATTATTTGATGTGTTGTCTGTCTCTTCCCATTGTTATGTAAGCTCCATAAGGGCAGGGCTGGCTGACTGTTTTGTATTCTGCCAAATGGGGATAAAATAGAGAGTGGATGGTTGTGCTGTATGAGGAAAAGGAGAGGGAGTGTGGTGGGGGGGGAGGTTAGAGAAGGGGGGGAAGAGACAGAGAAGGGGGAGAGAGAGAGATCATTACTCAGATCAAGATTTTTGCGTGCTGGAGGAAGTTCTATTGAGTTTTTTAACCAAGTTTCTTAGATGTTGACTTATAAAGGCTAATAAAGTAAAATAAAATAAAACAACACAAAATGGAGTTCAAAATGTAATAAACACGTACTATTGTCTGATGCCTGGCAGATGGCCTATTACAAAACAGACATTCAGTAATTATTTATTGAACCCAATAGTCATTGCTGCCATGGCCATCACTCCCAGAATCTAGTGACTCCTCAACTGCTATAGTCTGATTATGGAAAAGCTTTTCATCATCTGAAAACTTCACAGGTCAGGCAGAGCAAGATCTTATGCGCTGAGTGCCTAGAGCAATGCCCGGCTTATAGAAGGTTAATACTTGTGATATTAATACTTGTTAATACTTGTGATATTAATTGAATGAATTCTAACACAGTAGAAAAACCTAAAACTCTTCTGTATAGCCCAATATAAAATTACCTCATTATTCCTTTCAGTAAGTAAATTTTCTTTATTCTGCTTGACTCTGAGCAAAATGTTCAAATCAGTCACATAGCAAAACAGTATGTAGTAACAGTATTTCACAATTGCATTTCACAAGATGTATAAGACACACAATATGCTTAACAAAACCTTGTTCTAAAACAACTTTTTAAGAAATTTCTTCTGAGATTTTTAATTTAGTTATTTTGCTTTTTTCTAGTTTTATTGAGTAAACTATTTTTTAATGCAATGGAGAAGGCTTCTCACTTAAACAAAAAAGATTGAGAATGAGCTTATGTAAAACACACACTCTATCTAAAAGTAATTAATCCTGAGAATTGGAAAAAATTTTCTTTGTTGGTTTATTTTGTTGTTGTTGTTTTATGTAAATGATTTGAATTGAAAATAGTTGACATATAAACATTATGTTAGTTTTAGTTGTATAACATAATGATTTGATATATGTATATGTTACAAAATGATTGCCCACAATGCCGGAGTTCTTGTTCCGACATTAAGAAGGGTTCAGCTAATCTGGAGAAGGGGCTGGTGTAACTTAAGTAGGAGTCCAGAGATGAAGCATAATTTTGAAAGTCATTTGGGGGTCAGAGGAGCCTAGTTAAAGAAACTGAGTTCTCCTCATCTCAGGACCCCATGCTTTTTATTAACACAAATTGCCCTGAGGTGAGGCAGAGATATACACTTCAAAGGATCAGGGTTTCGTGTACAGAGTCTATTGTCAGATTGGAAGAATCAGCCTATGGTGGTTCAGGCGTGTGGCCAATAGGAGGCAATAACATGTAGATTAAGATGCCCTGAGCAGTCTGGCAACAAACAATCAATATAATGCATCCTTTTCAGGTTTGGGGAAATGCCTTCAGCCATTCCCAACAGGTGACAACATATGTGACTCAGCCCTTGTTGAGTCCCCAAGTTCCATCAACCTTTTGATGAAACTCTTGCAATTATGATATGATGGAATTGGCTTCTGACACCACAATCTATTTAGTTAACAGCCATAGTCACTAATCATTACATAATTTTTTGTCTGCCTGTGATGAGAACTTTTAAGATCTATTCTCTTAGAACATTCAAATATAAAACATACCATGGTTCGCGATAGTCACCATCTATGCATTACATCCCCAAGATTTATGTATCTTATCATCAGAAGTATTCCTTTTGACACCCTTCTCCCGTTTTGTCCACCTCCCACTCCCCACCTGTGGCAACCACCAATTGTTCTCTGTATCCAAGAGTTTGGGTGCTACTTTTTCTTTTAAAATTCCACATGTAAGTGATATCATACGGTATTTATCTTTTTCTGTATGACTTATTTCACTAAGCATAATGCCCTCAAGCTTCATCCATGTTGTTGCAAATGGCAGGATTTTCTTCCTTTTTATGGCCAAACAACATTCCAATGTATATTCATCCACATTTTCTTTATCCATTTATCCATTGATAGATACTTGGGTTGTTTTCCATGCCTTGGCTATTGTAAATAAATTGACATAGAAGTACAGCTCTCTTTTTGAATTACTGATTATATTTCCTTCAATGAAATGCCTAGAAGTGAAGTTGCTGGATCATATTGTACTTGTATTTTACTTTAAAAATACTTTATTTTATTTTATTTTATTATTGACAGTATTACAGATGTCTCCCATCTTTTTTCCTTTTGACCACCCTCCAGCCAACCCCAGCCCTGCCCCAGGCCCTCCCCACGTTTTTTGCTAAACCTCCATATGGTTTTCGATAATAACTACACCAACAGTGCACAAGGGTTCCCTTTTCTCCACATCCTCACCAAAAGTTGCTATTTTTGGTAGTCATTCTAATAGGTGTGAATGATATAGTAAGTGATTTTCTTAGAGCGTGTAATAGTGAAATTGGCTTGTTGCATATATTGTTGTCAGTCTTCAAATAATTGTCTGTCTGTTGGTCTAAGGTCTTTTATTCTCTTTACATCCATCCCCAAGCTCTGAATATGCTCATGAGCACCTCCACCAGAAAACCATGCAACCACTCTACCCAAGTCCAAGTAAGTAAAAATTATGTGGGGTTAGAAGTAGAAACTATTGTCCAAAAATATCATGCTCTGATATCTTTCGTGGGTTTCCACGAACCTGGAGCTTTGAGCTGCATGATTGAGTCATATGGTTACACACATCTTTGCAGAGGTTATAGTGGTTTCTCAGTAAATCTAATAGAATTTATATGACTAAATCCTAACATATTGAATATAACAAATTTATATTTTTTACTTGGAGAGACTGCAGGTGTTATTTTAATGTGTTTCCTGTTTAGTTTGTTGTTTAAACAAAATCAATAAACTGGTTTTATCAGTTTTGTATTCAGTTGAATTTTTATTTGCCCAGGAAAGATTTATTCAGTAGTGTGTCAGTATTAAAACAGTAGAAAAGCTCTGGCTGTGTGGCTCAGTGGTTGAGTATCGTCCCATGCACCAAAAGGTCACTGGTTTGATTCCTATCAGGGCACATGCCCTGTTGTGGACTCCATCCCCAGTAGGGGGCGTGCAGGAAGCAGCCAATCAATATTTCTCTTTCACATTGATGTTTCTCTCTCTCTCTTTCTCTTTCTCTTTCCCCTCTCTAAAATCAATTTAAAAAAACACATAAAAATTTAAAATAAAAAACTTTAAAATAAGATAAAACTATATGAACACTTGTCCTTTAGACATTGTTTTTAAGTTATAAGGAAGGCTAACTTCTGCATCTAGAGTGCAGAGACATGCTGAAAAGTCATAACAGAAAGAGGTGAGTGTGAACTGAGACCATTTGAGGACATTGGGCAACTTTACATTCAGTGCTAGAGAAATGGTAGAAGTGAAAAGCTGGCCTGTCTTTAAAGACCAGAAAACCATCTAAATAGAGGCAGTGCCTTTTATATCTGTTTCAGAGTCCATTTGGGGGTTGTTTTCTTACATCCTCTGGTAGTTGTTTAAAAGGATATCAAAGTTGAAACTGTAAGTAAGTAATCAAATTAAGTTGATAGGTTATTAAATATCTCATCCAAATTACCAAAAATTGAAATACACAGTTAAAAAAATTAAAAAGATATAATATACAGTGGGATTCTATGAATCTCCAGACCTCCATTTCTGAAAAAAGCTCCCCAAATATTCATAAATCTAAGTAACTTCCAAACAAAGTGAGGCTGAGCAGAGAAAGCTGAAATACATTTAAAAAAAAAAAAAAAAAAAAAAAAAGACAGGCTTTAGGTATATACTTTGTCTGGAATTTATTAGGAAACAGAAATGCCACCAAAATGGAAATTGCACACAGGAAAAAAATCCAACCATGCTTTTATCCAAATAGGTTGAAAGTGATGTAATAAAGGCACCGTCATTTATGTACATAAATGTGTGGGCAACTCATTCAGGGAGTGACAAATGCAGAATTCCAGTTGGGGGGTGGGGAGGGGAATAGTGGACATCAAAGAAATCTGACCAGCTGCCAACAACCATGAGTCTCTTCATGACCTCTTTAATATATAGATGCCAAATACAGCATGTCATTTTATTTCATCCTCAAAGCAATACAGTCTTATTTATGAAGTTATGGGAGAATATAACATTATACTCCATTTGACATGCATCCACAGAGTGTACAACAACCTTGAGAAGATTTCATTCTTAAAAATGAGACATTGATAAATCAACAGCCATACACCTCAAGGTTAATGGTTTAAGTCTGACCATAGTCCTCAACTTAACGTGACTGCGATTTTCATTCATCTTGCCTTGGTCAGCAAACCACATCACAGAAACCACTGGATGTGATACATCACCAAGAGCCAGCACGCTACCCAGGAGAGACTTCAAATACAGATAGCGCTGAATTGTTTCAGATGTGCAGGCATGAGAAAAACCCTTCCAAATGAAGATAGAATACATTAAATATCACACTAAGAGAAAACGTTTGTACAGTTGTCGAAAACCTGGGAGTTTTTGGCTGCGGTTACCACAGAATTACAGCATTCCCTGTGCTAAAACATTGTTAAATGATAAGACTTTTTAATAATGTGGCTTCACCAGAAGCCACTTAGCACTCTTCAGATTTATAGTTTGATAGGTTTTCAAGGAGAGCTTCCCTTAAAGATATTTCCTTCTTTGGGTTTCTATAATTCTACATCTTACACACCTCAGCAGTAAAGCACAACGTGTCCCTAGTAGTTCTTTTGCAATGAATAACCAATGTTTACCACCTTGAAACATCACTTCAACAAAGTCTAGATCAAAATATTTCTGCTTATCTGGACATGAAATGAAGAGGCCTCATAAGTAATCACTTAAAATTCACTCAAGTAATGGCAGTACTATATTATTATCTCTCCCACTGCAACCTCAACAAATACTTAGAATCAGGAGTGTGTGGCTGTGTGTGTGAGAGAGAAAAAAATAGAAAGTCTGAGGTGGGATACCATCAGTCAAATCAAAATTGCGCCCACTGAGGGGAAGTTCTATGGAATTCTTTAACCAAGTTCTCTAGATGTCAGCTTATAAATGCTAATAAAATGGCAAAACTTATTTTAAAGATTTCAGAATGCAATGTGGAGATACTGCTGCCCAGCACCCGGGAGAAGGCCTGTCACAAAGCAGAGGTTCAATGAATACTTTGTGAACTTACTGGTCGTTGTTACCATAACCATCCTCTCCTTACTCCCACAAACCCCTCTGCCCTCAGCTCCTATTATATGATTATGGACAAGGTTTTCATCATCTGGAAACTGCACAGGTCAAGCAGAGCAGGGTTTTGGGTGTGCCTGTAGGCTGGCTCATAGCCACCAGACCTGTTGGCCTCGAAAAACGAATTTGCCCATCTTCTTTAAAGGAGTCCAAAACTGATGTTATTTCATACCTTGTAAGAAAGTTATGAAGATAATCAATGGGCCTTTATTCTCCCCCTTGTTTTGCCATTTAAAGGTTAGCCCAGAGTCAGAGTACATACATAACCTGACCCCGAGCCTCCTACAACATGCTCCTATTGGGCCTATAGAGAAAGACAGGGCACTGGAGTTCATGGCCATCCTTCCAGGTTCATCTGGAACATTGACCTGGTCACAGCGTAAGTCTGCACTTTCCAGGCGGCAAAAGGAAAGTGAAGCAAAAAAAAAAAAAACCCAACCAGCATCGTCTACCCATTTCTCAGGGCTAGTCCTTGCTCCCTTTCTCTTGGTTAGTGACTGTTTCTGACAATTCCTAAAGCCAGTGTCATCATTGGATATATGCATCATAACTTGCACTTAGAGAGTAGCCAGCCTGGGACTGTATATTTATTCACAGGGGTTGAAACAGACACAGAAGGCAGAGACCCAGAAAGTACCAAAAGGGGGTAAATCACTCTCTAGGGACAAATATGGAGGCACACACCCTGGCCGGTTTGGCTCAGTGGCTAGAGCGTCAGTCTGCAGACTGAAGGTTCTGGGGTTCGATTCTGGTCAAGGGCATGTATCTCAGTTGCAGGCTCCTCCCTAGTCTGGGCCCTGGTCGGGGCACATGCAGAAGGCAACCAGTTGATCTGCTTCCCTCACATTGAAGTTTCTCTCTGTCTTTCCCTCTCTCTGCACTCTAAAAGTCGATGGGAAAAGTGTCCTCAGGTGAGGATTAAATACATATATATTGAGGCACTGGGAATGATGGTCTTATCTAGGGGGCATCCTCTCCCAGGACATGAATTTTGATAAGACTGGATGGTCCCCGCTGTCCAGGAACACTGAGCGGGTCCCCTATGGAAGGGGAATAGTGTAAACGGGGCACATTTTGGCAGCCTGTGTCCAAAGTGCAGAGTCAAAAGTTACACCTCCGGCTAGTGTACCCGCACCCCCAGAGTCCCCACTGGCTCTGACACACTGTCCCTGCCTCTGATTCAGCCTGCGAGAGCCAGCTCCCCTTGCTGAGCATCACAAAGCCAATCCATGTCATTTTGTTGCCACTCAGTGAATTTTAGTTCCATTTTTACATTACCTATCAATGTGAACTCTTCACGTGCTCACCACCCAGAAGTTACTGAGTCGTAATTTCTTAAGATCCCATGCTTCCCAACCACTGGATTCACATGGTGCAATCACGGAGGAACTCCTAAACTCTCATTTACCTGAAGTGAAACCTACAAAGAAAGAAAGGAAAGATGTGACCGTAATAAACTAGGATTGAAACAGAATTGTAAAGTTACATGTCAAACAATAGGGCATATTGTAAGTAATACCCTCCCCAAAAGCTTCCCTGTGATAGCCACGGCTCAGGAAAACATATGATAACAATAAATACGACTCCACCAGCGCCACAGTGCTGTCACCACTGGCTCCATGTGGGGAAGATAAGCCACGGTTCTGCTCCACATTTGTTGTTAAAAAATAAATTCTTCCTCACAAATAATAAATTTATAGCAAGAGAATGTCTTTGTGACTCAGGCATCCCTTGTAACTTACTATTTTTATGGACTGAAAGACTAGCCTATGCGCGGCAAGGTCGTGAGGGCACCTTGGGATCGGTGGGAATTGGTTAATGTTTAAAAGGGAAACATGCAATTCACTTTAGAATCGGTTCAGCTCTCTGCCAGACCCCTGGCCATTTCAACCCAATATGTGAGTTACTCCTCCTTCAGTCAACTCTGGAGTAGCCGGTGGGTCGTATCTATTCCTTATATTTGGGAAAAGAAAGATCGGTGGAGAAAAATAACACAGCACACACGAATGTGTACATCACCGGGTTCACTGTGTATGCATTTCAGAATACCATGCCCTTATTTACATTCTAGAGACTGTTCCATTCTTAAAACTCTCTCGGTGTTAAAACAGATTCATTCTTCCAGTGTTTGAGGACAAACAGGGCCCATATGATACCGGAGATACTCCCTGTATATAGTTTATTTTACTTAAGCAAACATGTCAGTGGTTTTTGTAAATCAACAGTGCCCAGGCAATGAAATATTTCATTCAAAAGAAAAGCATATATTATGAAACTAAATTATTTGAAAAATACCAGCATTGATCTCACTGTCTATATTTCAACAGTCTGTTATGGCTCTGCGCGTACTAGTCATCTAAATTATTATCATCTTCCTTTTGTATCTCAGCACAAAGACCATCTGAACTGGGGCTATTCAAAGGTTGTAGGATGAATAGTGCTGGCCCTGAGCCGATTGCCACTGTGTTGCAGTGAGGTGAGCACAGAACCGAGAGTAAGCATTTACTGGTAGAAACTTCTATAGCAATTTGACAGGCATTGTCTTGGGCCTGCTAAATCCAGTATTAAACATTAGAGGCTTGCATTTTGCATGACTTGGGATGTTTTTTCATTTATTTTTTCTTGTAATTCGTTTTTAGTCTATTTTTCAAAAATGACAGACATGGCTTATTGGAAATTTTAAAAATAGACTTTTGTTCCAGGTAGTTTGAGAAGCATTGGTCTGAACTACAAAATGATCTGGATTGTCAGGTAACCATCTTATAAGTTAAATGTATAACATTCAACTTATATATTTGAATATATACATAGGTCTTATCTATATAACAGAACAATCAACTCAGCAAAAACAAAGCTTGAAGTTCTCTCGGAACTCATTTCCCCAGTCTCTCCAGATGTGCCACAGCTGAGGAGATTGCTCAGAAATAAGCATGGTTTGATTAGATGATTGAAACAACTGGATTTGTTCTGCCTTGATCCATTTTATTTCTTCCTTTTCTCGTGCCCTCCCTCCTTTTTTTTTTTTTTTTTTTTTTCCCATGCGGACACTATCATCTTCCCTCTCTTTAAAAAGTGAAACCAAAATCCCACCTTCACTCACACATCAATAAAATCCATCAACAAAAATTCTCTGAGATGGGGAAAGGAGAAAAGTGTAGGGATGTATGGAAACAAAACTATGGGTGGAAAATGTGGGTACAGTAGGCTCTAGAGAAAAGCAACAGAAGCAAACAAAAGGAGCCTTCATCAGGGATCCCCAGGGGAACCTTTGATTAATATATTTTAATTGTCTTGATCTGACTTTCTGAAGAACTCTTATTGGTTGTTCGCCCATGAAAAGCCAAAGGAATTATAATGAACAAACGTTCCTTTAGACTCTTTGGCGGAAAGAATTGGTGAAGCCATTTCTGCTGCTGTGTCCCCCTCAGCCTGGCTGAACTATTGCAGACCACAGGACTTGCATGGGACCCACATCATTTTTCCTAGCTTCTGAAATGTGGATGGTTAAAATAGGATGCCAAAACAACCATATTTCCTCCCACTGTGCTGCCCTTCTCCATGTATTCAAGACAATGCAAATCTGTTCTGCCTCACCTGTGTCTTACGTTAGACACATGCCCAAGAGTCTCTGACAACTTCTGTCTTTCCTTTCACAATGAAGGAAATGCACTGCCCAGGCTCACGAGAAAACACAGAGAAATGAATCTTTATCTAAGCTTTGCAATTCATTTTTCTTCTTTGTGTGTTCTGAAAACTGAATTCCCTGGGTTGAAGTTTTATGCTAGAATTTTGTCTTCTGCCCTTTTCTCTACTTCCCCTGCCCCATGGGGTCATTGAGTCCAAATCACAACAGCTTTCAAGTGGCCAGGACAAAGTTCCAAAGCTCCTACATTTCCTAGAGATTTTCCTTCTTTCCTGAATTTTCCCAATATTGTTTAGAGGGCATGACTTCAGGGGACTGAGGGATGTCTGACTGTAAGTATTGTGCCTGGACCCCGTCCTGACTACAAAGAAGAATGTTACTCTTTGCCTGCTTCTTAACTTGAGGCTCAATAGTTTTACAGTGTCAACTCCCTCCCTCTCCCGCCCTCCCCGCCCCTCCCCCCCCCACCCCCACCCCCAAAGAGACAGCTGTCTTTGGAAAAAATTCCAAATAGCTGGTCTGGAAGTGAACTTCGCAGTGGGTCCCTCCTCCAGTCTGGCTGACTTTTCCCCATTAATTTCTTTTTCTCTTTCATCCATTCATTGGCTGATATGTCTATAAATACACTTCATCTGCTTTTACTTTGCTTTTTAAGAATAAACTGATACCAAGCACACTGTCTTAATTACATCCACGGGCAAAAGCAAAACAAGTTTAAATGTTATCACAATATAGATTTAAAATTTTACATTGTTAATTAAGCCAGCTGTGACTTGACTGGCAAATAAAAATTCCAATTTGAATGTGCAAACGAGTCATTCATCTGAAATGGCAATTTTTACATTATTGGTACATGACATTACCCAGAAACCTACTAAGCAAAAGAAGAGAGTTGGACCGGAAACTGGTAAGAGGATTGGTAAGAAAGCATGGCCCCCATATCTCTGGATCTCCCTATTGCTTAAACTGGACAAGTCAGTTCCCCCAGATCCAAATCAAACAGGTCCCTGTTCCATTCTTGAGTGTCCACATTGTAAGGTAGCTGCTCATTTGTGATGCTATGGATCCCGAGAGCACACCAAGAAGGAAGGCCCAGGAAAAATTGTGATTCATTCCCAGAAGACAGTAGGTTTTAGAAAGTTCTGCATTTGAGATACAGACAAAATTGAAGAAAAGGACTTTTAAGAAAGAAAAGTTTCATAAACTTTGCCAGGTATGAAAATCTTGTCAAAATATTTTCAGAGGGTCTGCCAACGGCAGTGTGCCAGCCATCTTCTTCCTGAAGTTATATAAATTTGTTGTCCTTTTTACTTAAGTGCCTTTTGCAAATGCAACCATGAACTCATTGTCTCTTCCTTTTCTCCACCAGCAAAGAAAAAAAAGACAAGATCTCATTATCAGTCCAGAAAAAAAAAATACTAATCTTCGAACTGGTTATTTTATGACTTAGCAATTTTTCACTCAAATCAAATACCTTTCAAATTATTAAACTCATATGACTTTGCTTCTTTTTTATAATAGTTTGACATAAATAATGATTATAAGAGTAAATATCACTCATATGTTCTTGATAGAAAATATTGATGTGCTAGTATGGCTGATAATTTTCAGTAACAATAACCCATTGGGATACATTAACATTCTGAGTTTTGTAAAGAAATCCTTAGTTTCCTGAGGTATTCTGACATAAGGCACATTCTTATCTGACAAAGAACATTGGAGAAATAAAAGTCAATGGAAACTTTGCCAGGTATGAAATTATTATAATGCTCCATTTTTCACATACAAAAAGCCACACAAAAATAGCAGTTCATATACTTTGAGTCATGTGTGAAAACTGGTAGATATATCAAAAAAGTTTTAACTGAGCCAAAGAAGAAAAGACTTACAGATGGCTGAACGGTCTTGACGTTGATGGAGAAGTATAGGAGGAGTGGTGATCAGATGTTTTACTATTTCTATGAGGGCAATTCAAAATGAATATGATTAAGCTTAGTCAAAAAATCAAGTTTGGCAACATATAAGAAATCCCAGACTAGCTGGAACCCATTTATCACTAGAAAAGTTTACTCAAGAAGACTGTGGAAGAATCTATTTTCTTTGAAGAGAGTATTTCCCTTCCTTAAAAGAAACCAGTATCTGTGTCAGTAGTTCTCAAACTTCATTGCATCAGAATCACCTGGAAGGATCTGCTGAAACACCGATTGTCAGCCCCACTCCCAGAATTTCAGATTCAGTGGGTGTGGGTGAAACCCAAGAGTATTTCTGACAAGTTCTAAGGTGATGCCAATGATACTGGCTTGGTTGCCACACTCTGAGAACTACTGGTCAGTGCTAACTCTGTGTTAGGCGTGGCCACATAATATCTCACTGACTCTTTGCAACAACTCAGAAGTAGATGTATCTCTGATAGATATACATATATTCCACAACTTTTCATACATTCAGTATTCATCTGTCATGTGTGGATAGCTATAAACTGTTTATTACACACCAAAACCACTCTTTTGTACATAAGTTGATAACAAACTTTAAAAAAAATGTATTTTATTGATTTTTTTACAGAGAGGGAGAGGGATAGAGAGTTAGAAACATCAATGAGAGAGAGAAACATTGATCAGCTGCCTCCTGCACACTTCCCGCAACCAAGGTACATGCCCTTGAGTCCACAGGCCAATGCTCTATTCACTGAGCCAAATCGGTTAGGGCGATGAAAAAACTTTTTGAGAGCTATTCTGGGGCTGTCTGCCAACTATAATTCAGTTTGGGCAGCATTGCTGTGTGGCACAGTCAGTGTGATGACTTCACCAAGCCATTTTGATTCTCTACTGAGCAAATGAGAAAATTACATCTCTCAGTCCTCTTGCATCTAAATGGGATCTTGTTTTATGGCCAATAGAATATGAACAGATGTAATGTACATACTTATAGTCTTAGACCTTAAAAAGACCCATGAGATTCTCCTCATTGTCTATCTTTACTCATCAGCTGGCTGAATATAGCAGATGCAGCAGAGGCCACCCAAGAAGACCCTAATGGGTGGAGCCACCCAAAGATTATGCTGGGATCCCTGAGTTCCATCTTAGAGAAGAGCTACCCAAGAAGATCACCCCCATTGAACTCTATGTGAGCAAAACAATGAACTAAGCCACTGAGGTCTGGAGATTCTTCATAGCAACAGCTAACAGTAACTACCCCAATAAATAGCTCCTGTGGATAAAACAGTCCAAAAAAAGTTCAATATTTGTGCAGTTGTTTGAATATTTTATTGAAATGTATTATTTTATATTAAAACTAGAGGCCCGGTGCACAAAAATTTGTGCACTCGGGGGGGTCCCTCAGCCCAGCCTGTGCCCTCTCGCAATCTGGGATCCCTCCAGGGATGTCCACCTGCTAGGGTGCCTGGCCAGCCTGGATGAGGAGCTGATGGCTGTTTTCAGGCTTGCCAAGCCCCCCGGTGGGAACCCTCACCCCATGGGGGTGTGACCAGCCTGGGTGAGGGGCAGAGGGCCATTTCAGGCTGCCCACAGTCCCTTCAGGGTTCGGGTCTCTACTGAGGTGCCTGGCTAGAAGCAGGTATCTGGAATTTATTTAACTTCTATAATTGGAACTTTGTTGCCTTGGTCCCCCCACTTGAAGCCTGGATTGCCCCTGGCAACCCAAGGTCCCAGCCTGGCAGGTATCTGGGGTTTGTTTATTTTCTATAATTGAAACTTTATAGCCCTGAGTAGAACTCAGGGCCTGCAGGGCCCTGGCTGCCTCCATTGCCTGGGGCAACTCTAGCTTCGTGGCTGCCGCCATCTTAGTTGAGTTAATTTGCATATTTGCTCCTGATTGGTTGGTGGGCATGGCTTGTGGGTGTAATGGAGTGAGGGTCAATTTGCATATTACTCTTTTATTAGATTAGATGATGGAAAACAGAAAAATAAAGTATAGATACTAGTAACAGGAATATCACAAACAATAAAAACTGAAAAAAGATGAATATTATTAGGCATGTTAAAAATGATAAATCTATAGCCTCAGCCAGATCTCACTTAATGATCGGCTACATTTTCACTTGCAAAGAAAAGTTAACATGGGTGACATACTAGAATTTAAGTCATTCAAATATTGTCTAAAAAGCAAAACTTATATGAAAACAGGATCCCTCACCCACTAAATCAATTGTTTTACTACCATACAATCAGCTTGCAGCCATGTTTTAACCTTCAAAAGTACAAAAGCACCTATTTCCTCATTTTTGAATATGAGAAAATTGAAAATCAGAGAGGTTGAACAAATTTCCTTAAAACCATGTTAATAAGTAATAGAACTAAGATCTATTCCAAGATTTGCATCAGCCTACAGCCTTGTTCTTTTCATTACACCTCACTGCCTCTCATCTCTGCAAAACATTTGGATGTCTGCCTATCTTTGAAGAAAAAAATATACAAAATGATCTTATAGCGCCCCCTTTGAGCACTTTGATTCTATGATAAAGATATTGCTGTAACTTTCTAATCTTGTGAATGCAGGAATCCTGTGAAAAATGTCCATTTGCTTCTCAGGTGAATGAATGCCCAGAGATAGGGTTCAGGTCAGCTACATCATGCTGCTTATACAAAACAACAGTGTTCCTACAAAGTATTTCTGTTCATCCAACGTGGAAAATGAAGTGACAACAATATTAATGAGTATGCTGCAGTTTCTGAAAACTTGGCCTCTGTCCCAGCACTCTGCCTCAGCCACATCTCACAAGGAAAGAATTCCTCCCATCACTCCACAGCAGTCCATTCTGCTTAACTCAGACCCCTACAGACAGGTGGTGATGAAGACAAAAGGTTTCCCCAGACAGAACTGGCAAACAAAAAGCTTGGAGACACTCTAGTTTTTGGAAAGAATAAAATAAATTATTTATTTATTAACATCATAATGGTCCTTAGAAGAATGTCATAAAGCACCCTTTGTCACCAGCGACATACCAAAGCAAATATGTATGAGATACTTGAACTGGAAAAAAATTATTTTTCATTGACCAGCCAGCAATTTTGACCTCCTACAGTATTTTGAAAGCCCACTATTACAATAAATCAGTTCCACAGTCTTTTGGACCCAATAAAGTGTGCATGTGGTAGTTAGACTTTTGCTTGTGAGTGGTATCAATGTAAAAATCACCTTTAATAAAGTTACTAGCATCCACGTACCCATATGGGTACTCTGTACCCATAACCACTTCATGCCTCTAGTTCTGCCAAGATTCTTGCTTGATGGGTATTTCCTGTGAAGGTCCCCTTGCTTTCTCATCCACAGCACTTCCCTATGGCCTGCGCAGGAACAGAAGCAGCCACTGAAAGAAATTACTAGCTAGCTTCACTGAGTCAATTAGGAGTTGGGGCTATCCATTGTTTAGGCAGCAGTACCACAAGCAATCTACTTCTCTGCAAACCTCCTGGTCTTTCTTGTTCACATCTGTGAGCTGTGTCCAAAAGTGGAAAATGAAATATGATGGATAAGAGGAAGGGAGAGATCTTGGGGTGAATAAGGGAGTGATCTTGGGGTAAGTATTCATGTCAACACAATGGAATTGCTTGCTGCTTAGATCACTCCTGAAGAGAATGCTGGGTGCACTGAGCAGAACATTGGCACTTCCAGCCACAGAGCGTATGAGCACCGTCAGGAAGTGTGGCCCCTGCAGGATGTGGTACTTTGGGACCAGTGTTCCTCCAACTTTAATGCAAATGCAGATCAACTGGGATCATGCTAAAATGTAGGTTCTGACTCAGTGTCTGAAGTGGGATATGAGATGATGCTTTTCCAACAAACATTAAAATGATAATGCTTTGAGAGGCAAAAAAAAAAAAAAAGAAGTAAAAACCCAAAATCCAATTTTAGAACATATGAACTGTGAAACCTTGGGCCTCAGTCTTCTTATCTGTGAATCAGAGATGATGTATTATCATGTAGGAGTATTGTGAGCACTAAATGACAGGGTGGCATGTAATAAGGCACATGATAAGTACTCAATGCATTGACCACCATCGATATTTTATTTTTACTACTCTGAGAATTGAAGCAGATTCCAAAAAATGATGCCCACTTGGCTTTTTAATGGTGAGACCAAGGTGTGCAGGATGCAGTGAAAAGTGTGTATGTTGGGGGCTGGAGAAGGTGGGCTGAAAAGCAAGTCCAGGGAGGAATAAAATGAGAGGTCCCACCTATACCTCAATTCCTGCTTGGATAGAAACTAGCCCAATAAAAAATGCATCTCTGTGACATTACATTAGGAGAGATATTTCCTGGAGAATATGAAGCTTAATTCTTTTGATTATTATTCCAAAAAGTAAATGTATTAAAGTGAGCTTGCAGATACCAAAAATCCCCACATTGCTTTAATCCTCATATTTTTTATTCTCACAGACCATTTCTATCAGAGGGATAGATTTATCTACTGAATGAAAGAAAATAAACCAAATAATTTTGATAATCCTAACCAGCCTATTTTTCATTACCAGAGTATTCTACCAAAATTTCAGTCAAGTGTTTAACTCCTGAACCTTTTCCCAGAACGTAGATAGTGTAAGCTCATTTCTGAAAATACAACTAACTTCCAATTTAATAAGGATTTGTTGAGTGCTTCTTATGCCAGGCTAGTCTATGTATTAATCACTTGAAATATAAAAATAAATAAGATATGGCTCTTTCCTATGAACAGTTTTTTTGTTTTTTTTTTACAGAGAGGAAGGGAGAGGGATAGAGAGTTAGAAATATTGATGAGAGAGAAACATTGATCAGCCACCTCTTGCACACCTCCTACTGGAGATGTGCCCACAACCAAGGTATATGCCCTTGACCGGAATCAAACCTGGGACCTTTGAGTCTGCAGGCTGACACTCTATCCACTGAGCCAAACCGGTTAGGGCACCCTATGAACAGTTTTAATACAGTTATGGGCAGAAGATATATATCACCAAAAAATTATATTACATTTTAATAAGTATAACAGAGATACCCCCTGAGTGTTATGATAGCACAAGTGAAAAATAACTAAAATAATCGTTGTATTCTGGTAGCCCATGGGTATAATACATACAGAAGGTTTTTTTTGTTTGGTTGGTTGGTTTGGTTGAGTTTAATTAGTTGGCTACATTAAAATAAAGGAAGGGTTGTGTTTAATTTCCTCCCAGCCACAGTCAGCTGAAGCTGAGTAATGGCTGTTGCTTTCAAATGAGACATACATTCTCCAGTTTACCACTGTCCTCATTGTTTCCTAGGCTTCATTCACTGACCTTACCAATCTGGCCTATACATGATGTTGAGTTTGACCTAAGGAAAGATGGTAAAGAAGTATAGGATTTCTTCCTATAATGATGGAAAGGTGAGAAAGAGATGAAAAATGAGAGGGGGAAAAAACACAATTTTAAAAATATTAATCCACATATTTATCATTTGGATTGCCCTTTATCTATTTCTGTAGATCCAAATCCTCATCTGGTATAATTATATTTCTGACGAAAAAACTTCTTTTAGGGGGGAAGGGAAGGGGAAAAAAGAGATATATGTACTAATCTTTGTAAAACTGTATGTAATAAAAAATAAAAATTTAAAAAAAGAAAAAACTTCTTTTAACATTTCTTATAGTGAAGGTCTCTTATCTTTTATTGACCCAAAGTGGTTTTTATTTTGCCCTCATTTTTGAAAAATATCTTTGCTGAGTATAGAATTCTGGGTTGGCTGATTTTGCTTTTAATACTTAAAAGATAGCATTCTACTACCTTTAGGCCTACATGGTGAGAAGTCTGCTATAATTCTATCTTTGTTCCTCTGTATATAATGTATCTTTTTACCTATGGCTATCTAAATTTTCTCTCTGGTATTAGTTTCAGAAATTTAATTATGATATGTTTTGGTGTGTTTTTCTTTATGCTGTTTCTGTTTGGAGTTTGAGATTCTTGAATTTGTATATTTATTAATAAAATTTGGATAATTTTCAGCCATTAGGTCTTCAAATAGTGTTTTCATTTCCCTGACACCACATTTCTAGGATTCTAATCACACATATGTTGCATGGCTTAATATGGTTCCAGATTCACTGTGGCACTGTTCATGTATTTTTAGGTGTGTTTTTTCTAACCTATGCTTAATTTTGAATATTTTTTGTTGCTATGTCTTCATGTATGGTGATCTTTCCTTCTGTATCATATAATATGCTGGTAATCCTAACCAGCCTAATTTTCATTTCATCTATTTTTATCTCTACAGGTTACATCTATGTATGATTTTTTATATCTTTTATTCTCCTTTCATCATATTTGTTTTCTTTTATATGCTTAGCATAAGAATAACGTTTGTAATAGCATTGTTCATATCCTTGTCTACTAATCTGCCATTTCTCAATTAATCTCTCAAAACTGATTAATTTTTCTGTTAGGAATCCTATTTTCACACTTATCAGTATGTTTGCAATTACTTTTTGAATTTCACATTTTGTGAATGTTATCTTATTGGGTGCTGTATTTTATTGTCTTCCTTTAAAGAACTCTGGGCCATAGGGCAGCTCAGTTTGATCTATGAGATGCTTGTGTTTAAGTTTTTTATGGTGAGTCCAGAGCAGCTTTTATTCTAATTAATGTAACCCCAGTACTAAGGCATGACACTCCTAAGGACTCT
Source organism: Murina feae (assembly GCA_004026665.1). Lineage (NCBI taxonomy): Eukaryota > Metazoa > Chordata > Mammalia > Chiroptera > Vespertilionidae > Murina > Murina feae. Next base: position 75,386 of record PVJC01000487.1, read on the forward strand.
GCTAATGACCCATATATTTTAAAGATTCATCATTCATGCTGATGGAAACACAACTCTTCCCAGTCCTAAGTGAGCTCCAGGTATTGTTCTGCTAAATGCATTTTGGTACTTTTTTCCCAAATCTTGGTAATTTCTTCATATGTATGTGCAGATAATAATATTCAGCCAACCACATGGGGTAAACTCTACAGATCTCTGGAGTTCCCGTTCATTTCGTTTCTTCTGTTCTTGTAATATGCCCTGCAAATTCTAGCCTCCTTGGTCTTCCCAGATTTTTTATGCCTTTCTCCTCAAATAAGTGAGACCACTGGGTTATGCTTTAGTTCCCACATCCTGAGAAGTGGCCTGGAAACTGTCTTTAAGCAATAATCTATGGCAACCACAGGGCTCACCTCATATGCCCTCTTACTCACAGGAATAAAATCTTATGGTTCAATATCTAACATTTGTTTGATTCCTAATTGTTTACAGTAGAATGGAAATTGGTGTAGTAATCAATCATTCATGGGCAGGAGGGGAGGTAAGTATAGTTGGTAGAGAGTGAAGACCTGGAGAGCATTTCAGGTAGAATTGATCACATAAGCCAAGGCAAATAGGCTGAGAAACAGCAATCTATGAATGTCAGGAAGTGACAATTTAGTGTTGACGCACCCTAAAGCTAAAGGCAGGAAAGGACTGGCAAAATGTGTGGCTAGAGCTGGGCCCCAAAGCCAGAATTTAGGCTCTCAGAGATCATGTGATTGAGAACTATAGCATATGAAAAAGACAATGGGCCAAGAGTTAGAAAACCTGGGTTTGAGTTCTAGCCTATTATGAGCTCTGTAACCATAAACAATTTTGTGTGCTTTTGTTTTTAATTTTTTGGAAGAGTATGCATTTAAAGTCTTTGTAGACCTTATTAGTTTTCTCAGTTGTAAAGCTGGCCTTCACTGAGTCTTATATTTCAAGACTATATTTCAAGACACCATTTCTATAATTGAACTCAGTTGTAAAGCTGGCCTTCACTGAGTCTTATCTAAGACTGTATTTCAAGACACCATTTCTATAATTGAACTCAGTGGAGGTGAGGACACTTCAGGCTGGACTCTTCAGAGAATATAGGTCATTAACAAATAATATTTATTGATCACCTTCTAACTACATGCCAAAATGTATGCTCAGAGTTTTAAATACATTGTCTTTATGCCTCACAACAACCAACCTTACTGAGTAGGAAGGCTTGTCGAAGTTCACATAGCTAAAAATGGTGGAGACAGAATCTGAACCCACATCTGGGTAATCACTGTTTTTTGCTTCTATCCTGGACCCCAGTATCAGTATGTTTTTTAAAGCTCCGTGGGTGATAATAATGTGCATCCAGGGTCAAGAACCAACCTATCGGGAATACTAAAAGCAGTTTGAGACACCCACTTTAATAATACCAAGAAATGCCTGCAATACTGTTTCTCCTCCCCCAGTGCACTACTTTGGACATACTGTGATTACACCTGTACTACATCCCAACCCTGGGAGGTAGGTAGATGGGAAAAGCTTTAATTTTTTGGAAGAGTATGCATTTAAAGTCTTTATAGACCTTCTTAGTTTTGCCAATGATCAGTCGTACTATCTACTTGTGCTTTTTGCAACAGTACAGATTAACTAAAAATATATTATTTATCAATATTGGAGAAAATTCACCCCCCATTTTATGCCAATTGGTTTGGGAGCACATTAATGGCACTGGGGCAAGACTTCATAGTCCTCATAGCAAATGCTTGAAATCTTACTAAGGTCCAGGTACACTGCTGAGTGATCTACTTATATTATCTTGGTTCATTCTCACAACAATCTCATGAGGCAGGTACGGTTATTAGTCCTGTTTTACAGGAAAGTGAGGCCCACAGTTACACAGTGGGTCACCCAGAAAAGAGGCCTAAAGTCTGAGCCTTGTATTGTGCTGCCCCCCTGCCCCTCCCCCCGCCTTGTAATGGTTGCTAGTAGGAGGGACATGCTCTTTATTTCTTTTCAAGTTGTAAATAGTGAAACTAGAACAATCAAAAAGGTTAAAAAAATATTTCCCTACCATCCCTTTAAAAGGTAGAATAGGACAGGAAAGGAAACTCTTAGTTCCCTGGAGCCAAACGCTTACATTCTTCTGTTCTATTGTAGGTGAAACCTCATTTTTGGCACACGGGTCATTGCTCTAAAGCAATGCATGCCTTTATCTTTTTGATCTGTGTGTGGTCTCAGTAATGTACGTGTGTTATGGGCCATGCCACAAATCTGGCTCTCCCTTCCCCAGCAAGGATTTTACTACGCAGACCACGTTAACGTGAAAAATCTGGAACAAAGAGAAACTTTGACTAGCAGCATTACGTCCACAGAGAAAAGGGCTACATGATGAATCATCCATTGATAAAAAAAAATTTTAAACATTTGTTTCCAGTATGGGAACCACTAACATCCAATTCAGAGATGAGTGCCTTTTAAAAAGATCTAGAGAGCTGAGATGCCAATGAACACAAATGTGTCTCACTATTAGGTCTCAGAAATGAAGCAAAATGGTTTATAGAAAGCGATTGAGACAGGTATTGATTATCTAGCATGGTGCAGGCTCCGGAGCTTCTCCAAGGGACAAAGAGGCACTTTTCACCATCATGTAAAGTGACTTTTCACTCTTCTAGAAGAAAAGATAGGAGGCCAGGGGGGAATTGCTTTCCTAGCAACCTCCAATCAGAGATTCCCATGTCCCTCCCAGCAAGTCTGGCCATGAAAACCGTATGCATAAGGAAAATGCACAGATGACTCTATTGTTTCATTTAGGTATTAGTTTCAAGTTCCCTCAAACATATAATACTCTTTGATCAAGCTTATTGTAAAATATGAAAATTAACATATTATTCCACCCATACCCCCAGCTCCAAGTTAGAGGAGGCTAACAAAAACAGCAGAAAAGAAGCCAAATACAACATAATCAGAAATTGGATATTAGCCCAGAACAATAGCTGATCAACCTTACACTTCTATCATTTTTTACGTAAAACGCTCTTGACTCCATATAAAGGAGTGGGCACTTGCTCCCAGAGCATAGCCAGTGTCAGTACTGCAGGCAGGATTCCCCACTGGGCAGGAGTTTGGATTGAATGATTCTGGATTTCAGATAGCACAGGCTGAATTTGCCAATGAGCAGATCCATCCAAGGACAGAGCCTCCCGCTCCCCCCACCCCAGCTAGAGCCCCAAATACTTCCAACAAGGTTTCATGGTGGCAACTGGAGATGGGTTAGTTCCTTCTGAAGCGAAAGTACCATGCAGCTCCTGGGTGTGACACAGTGAACACTCACTACATGGGTGGGCAGGTGTCTTAACAGCCCAGAAATGGTGTGATAGCTTCTCTTAGTGCCCCCTGTGGTCTGTGGCAAAGCCAAGTTCTGAGACTTCATGGAGGCATCCATCCCACCCAACGCGTTGGAGGTCTTTGCTGGGTCTCTATAGAGTCTGAGGCAAAACACTGTGATGCTGCACACTCCCCACTGGGGATGTGCCGGCAACCCAGGTACATGCCCTTGACCAGAATCGAACCCGGGACCTCTCAGTCCGCAGGCCGACGCTCTATCCACTGAGCCAAACTGGTTAGGGCATGCCTATATCATTTTAACAGCCAGACACCCAGTGTTATTTCTCAGTTCCTGTTGGAGAATCAGAGAGGTCGACCAGCAGAACCAAATCAATTCAAATTTCCCAGGTTAAACCATGAAATTCCTCTGAAAATTCACAAGAGCATTTTCTTTTGGTCTTGCGTTTTAAAATATTAAAATAAAAAACTAATAGCTGCCTTCTTCCCTAAGTGAAAGCGTGAGTTCTCCAGCACGCTCTGCCACCGATGCAGGGCCTCCAAACCCCACTTGAAATCTAAGACTTGCAGAGGGCCTGCCACCAGAGCACGATTGGCAGCTCTGAGCCTAAGAGAGCGGCTTCTTCCTCCTTCCCTGAGCAGACAACACTGCGGGCTGTGAGGGAAGCAGTATGTGTCCAAGCCGATGATGAGAGCTTTCCTGTGCGTTTCATCAAAACCAAAGCCAAGACCGAAGGATTATGTCAAGGAAATCACATCAGACAGTGCCCTTTCAACATCTAAACTCCTGTGCCTTTAAAACACTGAATAGAATTGATGATTTCCCCCCGTGAAGCTATTTGTTCTAAGTTCATAAGGAATGCCAGGAAAACATCTCTTTTATCTTGTTTGCAAGAAGCACTGGATGCAAAGGACAGGCAAGAATCAGTTGGGGACAACATTAATGAGACAGCACAACACTAAGTATGAATGTTGCGCTGCTCTTGTTTTTGGCTGTCAGTGGAAGCAATTGGAACTCATTTAAAATAAAATAAATACAGTTGTGGTGGTGAGAGTGGCCAAGGGTGAAGGAATGCTCTTCCTGGTGCTCTCCTATTGCTAAGCAGCTAGAAGCTGCTCCAGAGCATTGCTTCTGATTGTCTGGCTACATCCTCTCTCCTTTTTTTTATACCAGCAGCAGAGTGAGATGTTTAAAAGGAAAGTCACTGGAAACCTGACTTCTCGGATCAACTCTGCCACCATTACATGTATAGTTGCGCTCATAACCTTGGACAATAATAAAAGTTGTCACTTGTATAGAGCACCTACTATGTGCCAGGTACTCTTCTCAGTGCTTTGTGTCTGTTGGTTTAGTTAATCATCACAGTGATAGTAGGTACTATTTTCACACCGCTTTATAGAAGAGACAGCAATTAAGTCCCTTGCCCAATCTTGTGTGGCTCACAGGTGGAGGGCCTGGGACTCAGATCCAGACACCCGGGCTCCAGTGCACGAGCCCTTCACAACCATACGATCTTTCACCTGGCTGAGCCCGTTTCTCATCTTTTAAAAATGTAGATTATAAATCTCGTAGATTTATGGTTAGTTAATGAGACATTGTATGTATACTGAGCACAGAGCATAGGGCATATTAAGCAAAATGCCAGCTATTGCCCTAGCCGGTTTGGCTCAGTGAATAGAACCTCGGCCTGCAGACTGAAGGGTCCCAGGTTTGATTCCAGGAAAGGGCACATGCTGGGTTGTGGGTACAATCCTCAGTAGAGGGCATGCAGAAGGCAGCCAATCAGTGGTTCTCTTATCAATGATCTCTCTCTCCCTTTCCCTTCCTCTCTGAAATCAATAACAAACCAAAAAAGCCAGCTATTTTTATTTTTTTTTGCCTTTATTTTCCTTCTTCTTTCAGCTCAGGCCCAAAGAGGCAGAACAAGCAGGCAGGGAGGATGGCAGAAATCTTGCCGGTTTCTTTTCTTCCCCACTCTAGGTGCCCTGCGCCCACACTTTATTGTGCTACTTAACTAATATCCACAGCATTAATAATCAGGCCACTGGCTGCCCAGAACATGTGAGGAATTACACAAAATCCATCACTTTACATGTTTCCTTTCCAAATATATCCTTTGCAAACCCTTTAATCCAGAGGGTCTGCTGTTTTGTCTTGCAGGCTTTGATTCTGCAAGCATACAGGACTCTTTGATTTCAGCTGCAAGGGTGTTTGTTTGGGTAGCAGCCAGAGTCTGTAACATTTGGGGTCCTTAAGCCTTTATGCATCTGTTGTTTGGCCATCACACCTGACTGCATTGACTTGGTTGGAATTACAACTCAATTTACACCCTATATTTCCTCTTTACTTGTTCTTCATCATACAGGACTCGAGATTTAACAGCATTTCTTTGACTTTCTGGCTTTCTCTCCACATTTTATTTGGTTTCTACAAGTCATATAACTGTGTTTCCTGCAGCCAATAATAAGTCTTCAATCGGATACTCTAACCAGGCTCTTTCCCATGGCAGCAAGCTTCTAGCAGCTTTCTCTTCTACCCTGCAGGAGAGACACTTGGGGCGAGGGGTGGGGGTGGGGGAGGGAGTGCTCCATTTTTAGAGTGAGGCAAATGCTGTCTCAACAGGTGAATGAAAGCCAGCTGTTGGGGAGGGTGCTTCCTCAGAGAGGGCCGCTCCCCCTCCATCAGAACTTGCTTGCTTAGAAGGCTCCAAGGCCCAGATAACTGGTTGTGGTCCAGGGCACGGACTATTGCTCCTGATGCTCACCTGTCACAAGATTTAAGGCAAGTCCTTTTGCTTCACTGGGACTCAGTATTCAAATCTGTGGAATAGTATTTCTCTGGCGTTTTGACCACAGAGCTTAAAACAGTTCAGCATATGTTACCTCTTTCTTCTCCCAGCCTCCAGAGTCAGGCACAGATACTTCATTTTAGGGCCTAAAAGGTAGCAAGGGAGCAAAAAATGTTACCGTTTGCACACAAATGGCAACGTAGGTGGGATAAGAATTCTCCTTATCTTCATGCTGAGTGCTGGTTTTCTGCCAGAAATGTCTTTGCCACGAAACGGAATTCTTCACATAGAAATAAACCACCTCGCTTGCCAGTCATTTGACCTGGGTATATAAATGAACTTAGGGGATTTGAAAACCCAGTCTAATAGAAATTGTTAATACTCAGCCAGGAAAAACAGGTCCAATAGCATTTCCCTTTATAGAAATATTTCATACTCGGGGTCTACCGCCTTGAAACCCTCACTACTTAATCTTCACAGTTACCTTGTGAAACACATTATTAGTCATTATTAGTTCCATTTTACAGCTGGAGGGACGAAGGAAGCGTGTTGGAATGGCTTCTCTGGGGCCTCAGAGGAAGTCAGTACTGCACGGGAGAAATGCTTGTGTTTGCTCTCTCTTTTCTTCAAGCAAATAGAGAAGACAGGTTGTCGGCAGAAGTTCTCACAGCTGAAATCATTCCTGCATCTAGAGGCGCATCCGCATCACACCAGCTTTTGGGTACAGTAGCAGCTATCAGATTTCTAAAATACAAAAAATAAAAAAAATGTGAGCTCTGTGTTGGGAAAAGACCCTTGAGGGTGTGTTTCTCTAATTGTCATTGAGCTGTCAGAAATTTAAATCACTCCCAGCCTATGACACACTCTTATTCACGCATTAACTATACATTTGATGGCATTCAATTAAAAGCTGATGTCTTCTTAGATGTATGTGAACAAAGGCTAGTGTCAAGCTTCCCAATGGTTTTCACAATGTGGAGGTGTTTGTGTGTGATGGTGAAGTGTGTGTGTGTGTGTGTGTGTGTGTGTATGACGTTAACTAAGCATTTACTGAGCATTAACTTCACTGTGGCTACTTGTTGGGAAATAAAAATACAAATATTCTCTCTCCCCCTAAGGAATTGAAATTCAGGTAAGGAAACAAAACAATATACTAGGCTCTGGTAAAACCTGGAATTTAAATATGTGTTATTTTAAATTTTGTGGAACACTCTATGTGTTTGACTTTTTGAACCCTGAAGAACTTTTTTTCAAAAGCACCTAATCATGCCACTATAATTAGTTCTTCACGTTTAAAAACTAATTTTTTAATCCTCACCTAGAGATGTATTTATTGATGCGAGTGGGGGGGGTGGAGATAGAAACCCTGATGTGAGAGAGAAACATTGATTGGTTGCTTCCCATGTATGCCTGACTGAGGATAGAACCTCAACCTCGGTATGTGCCCCGACCAAAACTAAACCCACAACCTTCTCGGTGTTGGGACAATGCTACAACCAACTGAGCCATTTGTGATGCCAGAAACTTAACTTTTTAAGTTTCTGTCTGAGTCTGAAACTTAATTTTTTGATCTCCCAGTCCATATTCAGGTTTAGAATTTCCTAAAAGGTCTTTTACTTAACCTCCCTTATAAAGCAATTCCATAATTAAAATGCAAAAAAAAAAAGACTGCTTACTTTACATTTATAGTCTATAACTATAGGTTAAATTGAAGCCTCTACCTGCCAGGTGCTGTGGGAGAGAGACATGTAAGCCAATGATCGCTGCACATAGCGTGAATGCTGGCTGATACAGCTACCATACAGGACATATGAGTGCCTTGAGACCAGCCACACTACCACGCAGGTGCATGGTGGAGGAGGGGGCGGCTAGCCGGTAAAGGAAGGCTTCATGGGGAAAGTCATGTTTGAGCGTTTCTTAAAGAACAGAAGGTCCCAAGAGGAAGATGAGGACGTTTCCAGGCAAAAGGAGAAGCATGTGCAAAACCTGAATGGCATGGTTTGAGAGTTTCCCTGAGGGTTTTAAGAGAAAATCTCCTGAGAAGATTAAGATGAGGGCAGTGTCTGCAGGGTACTTTGCACAGTCAGCTGAGTCAGAAACCTGTCTGCTTCCGCTAATGCAATCTACCACCAGCATCTTCTCCCACTAACCCTCGGTCCCTGACACACCCCTAACTTCTCTTGTCTCCCCTTTTTCTTCTGTCACGTAATAGGAGTATCGCTTCTAATTTCTCAAACATGTGCAAGAAACCTTGAGGTCCACCAATGAGAAGACCAGCGAGACATTAAAGAGCTTCCTTGAACAATAACATGTAGTCAAAATTCCAGGACATGGTGGCTTAATTTGTGTATGAGCCATGACTGCAGTTCCTCCTCCTGTTGCTGACCATCTGGCAATTTCACCATGGACATTTATGTGCACAACTGGATGTGTGATTCCACCCTTTCAGCTGCTGTTACTTCTTGTGGGATAAAAGTTAGGACCAAAGATTGCACGAAGACTTGGGAATAGTCTGTGGAGTTTCTGTTTTCAGTTTGATCTACTTCACAGAAAATCAACATACTTGTTTTATTTTGTGGAAAATTAACATTCTTGTCAAAATGTTCTTTTACAGTGGTTTGTGATGAAAAATTTTTTTAATCTAGTCTCCAAAATGGTTGGACCGTTACACTTTTGCTTAATATCTTGAGTACTAAAAAAAAGTCCCTATAGCAAGCATAAGGTTTTGACATTATTAGCAAGGGAAAATAATGTATAGAGATAATTATGTGTGGCTAAAGACCTACCTTAGGCTAAAGTCCTTGAACATAAAACAGTTATAAATATCTTTGTTTGATGTTTTGTGATATAATAATCATCGGAAGCTTATGTACATAAGCCTTGATTGATACCTATCCTATGAAAATATTTTTAAAAGGCTGAGCATTTGTTAGGTAATGCGAAGTATATTTTAAAATTTTTATATTGGTGAAGATTATGTACTTTCACTCATCAAATAATTACTGAGTTGCTTCATTTGTATAGACACTATCAGATATAAATGCTTGTCATTTATATAAGAAATAAAGATTATAGTTACCAAAGGAGATCTTACAGTGATTACTAATAGCAAAGACAAAATAATATTACATCACTAGAGGCTCAGTGCATGAAATTTGTGCACTGGGGGTGGGGGGGTGTCCCTCAGCCCAGCCTGCACCCTCTCACAATCTGGGACTGCTGGCTCCCAACTGTTTGCCTGCCTGCCTGCCTGATTGTCCCTAACCACTTCTGCCTGTCAGCCTCATCACCTCTAACCATTCCTCTGCCAGCCTGTTCGACACCTAACTGCTCCCCCACCAGCCCAATTGCCCCCAACTGCCCCTCCCCTGCAGGCCTGGTCCCACCCCAACTGCCCTCCCCTGCAGGTCTAATTGCCCCTAACTGTCCTCTCCTGTAGGACTGGTTGCTCCCAACTGTCCTCTCTTGCTTGCTAGGTCACCCTTAACTGCTCTCCTCTGCCAGCCTAACTACCCTCTCCTGCAGTCTTGCCCCCCCCCCAACTGCCCTCCTTCCCCTGCCAGCTTGGTCACCCCTAACTGCCTTCCCCTGCTGGCCTGATGGCCCACAACTGCACTCCCCTGCAGGCCATCTTGTGGCTGTGGGCGCCACCATCTTTAAGGGGAGGCAGTCAATTAGCATATTTCCTCCTTATTGGTTGTGGGTGCTGCCATCTTTATGATGGTATGAGGGTCAATTAGCATATTCTCTCTTTATTAGATAGGATTATGTATTAAGCAATTACTAAGTATCATGTACTATGCTCAATGTATATTTTATCTTTTAATCCTTTAAGTGATCCCTTGAGGTCAGTTTACTATCCACCCCACTCCCTCATTCTTTAGATAAGGAATCTAAGAGTCAGAAAGAGAAAGAAAGCCAAGCTGGTGTGGCTCAGTGATTGAGTGTCCACCCATGAACCAGAAGGTCACAATTCAATTCTCATTCAGGATGCATGCCCGGGTTGTGGGCGCATGCAGGAGGCAGCCGATCAGTGATTTTCTCTCATCATTGATGTTTCTCTCTCTCTCCCTTTCCCTTCCTTTCTCTGAACTCAATAAGAATATTTTTTTTAAAAAAGAAAGAGAAAGAAATTTATCCAAGTGTATTAGAATTAAAAACACACGGAGCCAAGTTTTGAACTCAGGAACATCTAATTCTGAAGACTTGTCTCTTACCCACTATCTCCTATTTCCCCATTATCTTTGGTAGTATACCTGCTAGCGGGAGAGCTACTTAGAGCAGATACTTAATCTGAGTTGGTAATATGCTAACATAGCACCTTATAGTTTGTCAAATGTCTTTACATATGTTAGAAATTGTAATTTCACCTTGGAAACAAGTGTTACAAATTTCTCTTTTTTACAGCTGAGTACATTGAGACTCAACGAAATTAAAGGACTTACTTAAAGTCATAAAGCTAATATGGGGTGGTTTCAAATTGTTTGCTATTATTTCTATGCCTTTTTACTCTAAATAGCTAGAAAGAGAGGTAATGGAAAGTTTGCTCTACACAAAGATATATAGACATGCACTCAACAAATAAGGAAGTATTACTATAAATCTTTGAGCTAATAAATTGTAACTCAAATTAAAACACATCCATTTATATTTGATTATAGAAACTTAGTAATTAACTAAAGCCTAATAATATAGGCCAAAGGAATCAAATATTTATCAATCCTCATGAAATGGTAAGTTTTACTGATTAGAAGATATATTTATCTTATTTTGTCTATTCATGATCTTTCAAAGAGTGTATACTCTTAAAAATTAAGGATGACTTAAAATTTTTTCACTGTAGGCAAAAAAATGAGAATAACTCATTATCTATCTGTTTTAATGTGAAAGGGGGAAATTTTTCCAAAATGAATTGTTAGTCAAAAGTCTGAAAAGATAATGAAGCAAAAGAGCAAAAATGAAGCCCTCTGAAGGATATTCAGAGGATAATATCGTTCAAGAAGTCACTGCCAACATAGCATGCTAAGCAACAAATTCCCCTTCCTTGATTTGTACCTGGAGAGGAAAACAAGTCAAAAGGAAAAATTCCAAAGAATTTTCCTCCAGTTTATTTTTTTACTATTATTTTTTTTTAAACTCATTCCCAAACCTCAGAGCCTAGCTCAGATTTGTCTGTGTGGTTTTATTGCTTAGTTCACACACACAAATTAGCACTGGCAATCCTAAGAGCCAGCTTTAAAAAAAAATTTTTTTTTTTTGCTTCTGGTGTTGATGAAAGAAAACACTTTCTCAAAAACGTGATTATTTGGTTCCTCACAAGTTCAAAATGTGTGAAAAGAAAGAGGGGAGTTTCTTAGTTTAAAGGAACTTTCTTCCACCACATTTTAAATGCTGCTCATTTGTCAGTGATGGGCAATCAGGGGCTTCTAAAAGCAGGGAAACATAATGGCATCTTTCAAATTAGTCAACAGGGAACTTAGTGTCAAATTATGTATATAACCAGAATACCATGGAGTTGCTTTCTGTAGTTACTTCTTTATGGGGGAAAAAATAGTACAATAATTTACATTTTAAATCTTTGGGATTTAACAGTGACTTTTACTACAGTAAAAACTCATTGGGGAAAAAAATCTTGCTATAACATTCCCTCAAGAATAACTATTTATAGTTATAGTCAGGTAAAATATGATTTGCTTATAAGGTGAATGCTACTGCTATGCCCTACCATCTGCATTATATATTACTGTGAAATTATATTGAAATAAGGATTAGAATAACACCAATTGTCTAACCAAAGAAAACATTCACAAATCAAATGGTTTGAAAAAGAATACGAGAAATGTAAGTTATAAAATGTGTACTTTGCTAAAGTCATTTAACACAATGGTCAGGAAAAGAGAGAAAATGCCGAGAAGTCCAGGAGCTGGGAGTCCCATGCTGAGGCCCTGGATGGGTAGTCTCTCCTGGCATAACCATGTCAGTCACTGTAAACATGCCATATGCATCAGCATTTGAACTTTATCTAATGCCTTTCAACACTTCAGAAGCCACTACCAATCAAACTACTTTTTAAAAATACATCGGATCTTGTTTGTCTTGGTCAACCTAGTAAAGCTTTTTGAAAATTTTATACTTGGTGACATCCACAGTATCTATGGGTTTGAGAAAAGAACAACCTTAGTACTCATGCATTTACTCCTTAAAACAGACACCAGCCCCTAAATCTGTATTTTCATTCAAGTTTGCTCATTTCCAGTTATTTTATCTTAGCATCTTCTTACACTTTGTAGATGAAATTTTTTTGTCTTGATAGGACATGGTCAAGAGATAGAACGTCTATTAGATGTGAGGATTTTGAAATTGCCTCCACCATTGGAAAGTATTGTTTACCAGTACACCTCAAAGAACATGCACTCCAAATGCTTTTTAAAAATTAAAAAGCACACCAAAACAAAATACACCATCATGCTCACTAAAGATTTTGAATAAATCTAATATTTAAATGATTAAAAAAACAAACCAAGTCATTTTGGCTGAACCTCACATGACCACCTACTCTGGGTAGATGTAATGAAGTTGAGCTATGGGGGTATGACATCTGGCAAGGACTTGTGAATTACAATTTTCTTTTACAACTGAAAACCATATCCTGGTCAGGTCTCAGCGGGGTTTAATGCTGTCAGAGAACACAAGGTTTGTTTTGATCTGTTATGGAGTTACACACATCGCTTTCGTTTCACACTAATAACATCCCCATGTCTGGTGTACACCAATCCAGAGCCTACTAATTAAAGGTTGGAATTAACCAAACACGGTTTCCCTAAAAAACATGTGAAACTTATTAAAACTTAAAAGTAACTGCTGATTCTCAATATAGACAGAACTGAAGAATGTGAGAGTCTTGTGAGGTTACTTGAGCAAAAATTTTAAAGCACATTCAAGATGCTTTGTGTCTGCCTGTTCTATACGCAATGTGTTAACATAGTAGAAAAATGTGCTAAACTTTTAAGATTACTGAAAACCACGAGATAAAAAGAATTCACCAGGGTTACCTCCTATTGTGTTTTGGGTTTAACAGATAATTCTATATGCGGTTGTTACCGCACCCATTTCTCATAAGAAAACTGTTCGTTTATTTGGAAATGAAAGGGGGGGGGGTGGTGATCAGTGGGAGATGTCAGAGAGGATGTGCATTTCAGCCACTATGTTACATAATTCAATATAAGGCAACAGCTTTATTTTATTTTTTATTTTCAACTATATATAAAATAAATATTTAAAAATGCTATTTCATGCATAGATAGTTTGCTAAATTTTCACCAAAGGGATTTATCTGTGTAACAAGTACCCAGATCTAGAAACAGAACATTCTTGGCACTCTTAGAGATTTTTTTAACTGAGTGATGTATCTTTACCCACAGTGGACACTTAGATATTGCTGTACATCATGCTTTGAAAGAAGAGTGAATCTCTGAAGCTGGACAGCAATAGACATGACAATAGCTAGCACTGAGTTCTCTCTGCTTGTGGTCTTGACAGAGCTACTGGGTCCCAACATAGGATGTGTGACAGCAACCACTCAAACTGAATTCAAGGAAGACACAGAAGAGGAGAAACACATTTCAATTAAGAGATTCAAGGTGGCTGCAGATTAGATGGGTATTACACTCATCTCCTCCCAGAACTAAAGTGGAATCACAACTAAAACATAGCACAATTAACTTGAATAACCAACTGAACACTAGTTGAAGGGGAGCCTTATAACCAAGGATTTACAGAAAAAAACCACATCAAGTCTGGTAGGAAGGGTGGAGATGTGAAGAGAGCTGGACTCACTCCAACAGGCAACAGATTCTGGAAGGGGAAAGATCTCAGCTGTAGAGGTTCCCCCAGAGGGGTGTGGGGTCTCAATCCCAAGCCAGGCTCCCCAGCCCAGAGCATCAGAGCCAGGAAGAGGAGCCCACATAACATGTGAAAATCAGCAGGGGTTCTGTCTGCCAGGGACAGGAGGCTGCTAGAGACACAGGCACCCTATTAAAGGGCCAAGACACAGAACCTCATTTGCAGCCACACACCCTGGGCTCCAGTGGAGGGAAGGCAGAGCAGACTAGAGTCATGTGAGGAGAGACTGGGGTTGGTAGCTCTGGGGAGAAAGCTGAAGGGACAGTTACCTAGATACCTGTGCTGAGTCCTGCTTCCTCACTACAGATGCAATCTTTCCAATCTTTCTTGGGTGGAGCATTCCCTCTGATGGCATCAACCTGGAGCAACGAAATAGTTCCATCCTCTGAGTTCCCTGCTGCCCTACCCTGGGAAGCTCATGCCCTGCTGAGGAGTCAGCTGTCTGGGCCAGGGTGTAGAGGTCTTGAAGACTCCAGGGTTGTCAGTGACTAAATTGTGTGGCTGCAGTCTCCACTTTCCTATGAACCCCTCACAGGAAATCTGTTAGCCCCACTCTCTGGATTCCTGGTGACTCTGCTCTGCTGAAATCTGGACAGAATTTTGGACATACTTAATTGTGTGACTCTAAGATGGGGGCCATTTTTCCCTCACACACCCAACTAATGCAGAGCACTCCCTTCACATGGCCAAATCTTGGTCTGTTTGGGCCTGATGAACTCTATTGGCCTAACCCTGATGACTCCCTGAGAATCCATTCCTCCACAAGGTGTGCAAGCAACCAGCGGTGGCAGCTAGACTTGGTATACCCTGGGACATATGCTGAGTGGTCTCAGACCCAGCACTGGCACTGAATTTGAACTTGTATCAGTCTGGTGAGCACCACTTGCCTCTATCTGGTGATTCACTGAGAACCTACCTTATACAAGTCAAGTACTTCCAGATGTTCTTTCAGTGACTGAACCTAACAGGCAGTGAACAAGTAGAAGCAGGCAAAGATGAATCTCTGGGTGACTTGGGACTTTTGCTGACCTTCCTCCAGGCCCAGTGCTGGTAAAATCTAACCTTGGTGTGTAGCTTGCTCCTTCCCATGCATAGCCAGGCCAAGCAGAGGCAGGCATAAACTGTGGATCACTCTATAGCTCCAAACAGGTTGCCTAGGGCCAGTCACAGGCAGCATCTGACATTGGCCTGCACCAGAGTCCCTCCCAGGAGGCTCCAGAATCAACATACCTGGTGACCAGCATCAGACAACATCAGAGCAGGATACAATTAGCTTCATAAGCAGCATATCCAAAGGGAGATTTCAGCAGGCAACAGACCATGCAGAGGTGAATTCTGCATCATGTAGTCAGTACCTGCAGAGCAGCTCATACACTGTAATTGGAGTTGATCCTCACAGTCAGCCAGCCTGGGGGTCAACCCACACATGAACAGATCAATAACAATGAATGAGTTAATAGCAATCAAGATTCAATTACAATAAGAGGTCCTACATAACCCACACAAGGGATAGTCTTAGAGCACCCAGGTCAGGTGATCAAGGAGACTGTGCCACTGGGTTCCGTACCTACTACATAAGACCACTCTATCAAGAAGTCATAGAAGATCTACCTAATACATAGAAACAAACACAAAGTAGCAGTCAAAATGTGGAGACAAAGAAACATGCCCTAAATGAAAGAACAAGAGAAATACCCAGAAATTGAGCTAAATTAAATGAAGATAAGCAATTTATCAGTTATAAATTTCCAAAAACAATGGTTATAGAGATGCTGAAGGAAAGTAGAAAGAACTGCAAACACCATGAAAAAGGACATAGAAACCATAAAAAAGAACCAATCCGGAATAAAGAAAACAACATCTGAAATAAAGAATACCCTAGAAGGAATAAAGAGTAGGTTGGATAAAGTGGAGGACTGAATCAGCAATTTGGAAGGCAAGGTAGCGGAAAACACCCAATCAAAGCAGCAAAAAGAAAAAGATATTTTAAAAAATGAGAACAGTTTATGGGACTTTTCAAACAACCTGAAGCATAACAACATCTGCATTATAGGGGCACCAGAAGGAGAGAGAGAGCAAGAGATTTAGAACCTATTTAAAGAAATAATGACTGAGAGCTTTCCTAACCAGGTGAAGGAAAAAGATGAACAAGCACAGGAAATGCAGTCTCAACCAAAATGAACCCAAAGAGGCCCACACCAAAAGACACATTATAATTAAAACTAGAAGCCCAATGCACAATGATTCGTGCAAGAATAGGCCTTCCTTCCTTCCCCTGGCTACTGGCATCACCTCCCCTCCGGCCTGGAGCTGCCTTCTGCCTCTTGCCTTGCTGTGTCAATTTGCATATTCCCTCCTTATTAGCTGTGGGCGCTGCCATCTTTGTAGCAAAGTTATGGTCAATTTGCATATTCTGTATTTATTAGACAGGATGGCAAAGGTTAAAGACAAAAAGAGAATCTTAAAAGCAGCAAGAGAAAGACAGTTAGTTACCTACAAGGAAGGAGCTGCCATAAGACTGTCAGCTGATTCCTCAACAGAAACATTTGAGACTAGAAGGGATTGGCATGGCATATTCAAAGTGATGAAAAGCAAGGAGCTACAACTAAGACTACTTTTTCCAGCAAGTCTATCATTTAAAAATTAAGGAGAGATAAATAACTTTCCAGACCAAAAAAATATAAGTAAATAAAAAAACTAAAAGAGTCTATTACCACCAAACCATTATTACAAAAAGTATCAAAGGAATTTCCTAGAAGAAGAAGGCAGAGGAGGAGGAAGAAGAAGAGGGGGGAAAAAGAAGAAGAGGAAGAGGAACATAGTTAAAAGAATAAAATGGCAATAAATATACACCTATTAATAATCACTTTAAATTTAAATAGTTTAAATGCTTCAATCAAAAGACATTAAGAAAACAAGACCCATATACATGCTGTCTACAAGAGATCCACCTCAGAACAAAATGCATATACTATAAAAGTAAAGGTATGGAAAAATATTTCATGCAAATGGAAATGGGAAAAAAAGCTGGGGTAGCAATATTTATATCTGATGAAATAGACTTTAAAACAAAGTTATAATAAGAGACAAAGAAGGACATTACAAAATGATAAAGAGATCAATGCAACAAGAGGATATAACCCTTGTAAACCTTTATGCACCCAACTCAGGATCACCTAAACATGTAAGCAAATCTTGATAGACATAAAGGGAGAGATTGTCAGTAATATAGTCATAGTAGGGGATTTTAGCACCCTATTAACATCAATGGATAGACCTTCCATACAGAAAAACAATAAGGAAAAAAACACAAGATATCTTGAAACAAATGAAAATAAGAACATGAAACCCAAAATCTACAGGACACAGTGAAAGTAGTCCTAAGAGGGAAATTCATAGCATTACAGGCCTACCTTAAGAAACAAGAAAAAATCTTAAATAAGCAATCTAATTAACGCTTTATAAAACCAGAAAAATAAAACAAAGCCCAAAGTGAGCAGAAGAAAGTAACTGATAAACAGCAGAGAAGAAATCAGGAAAATAGAGTCTAATAAAATGACACAAAAGTCAATGAAACCAAGAGCTGGTTCTTTGAAAAGATAAAACAAAATTGACAAACCTTAACCAGACTCATCAAGAGGAAAAGAGAGAGGATCCAAGTCAAAATCAGAAATGGAAGAAAAGTAATAGCTCACACCAAAGAAATACAAAAAATTGTAAGAAAATGTTATGAACAACTTTATACCAACAAATTGTATAACATGGGTGAAATGGATAAATGCCTAGAAACATACACTCTTTCAAAACTGAATCAGGAAGAAACAAAAACATCTGAATAGACAGATTACAACTAATGAAATTGAAGTAATGATAAGAAACTCCCAGCAAACAAAAGTCTTAGATCAGGTGACATTCAGAGAAGAACTAACAGCTATCCTTCTCAAACTATCTAAACTAATAAAGGCATAATATTGAAATTAACTATCTCTTCGGGATGGGTAAGCCACGCCCACCAGCCAATCAGAGCGACTGTATGCAAATTAGCCCAGCCAACATGGAGGCCGCCATTCACGGACCTGAGTAAATGGCAGCTTCCATTGCAGCAGGAGTGAAACTGAAACTGTTTGCGGCCCTTGGCGGGCGGCTCAGCTTATTCTGGCTCCAGGCAAAACATATTTGCATCAAAATCTCAATCATATAAGACTCAGGAGCTGAAACAAACAGCAGGCTGGGCCCACTACTATAGTTACCTGCCTAGGAAACGGCTTAAAGGAACAGTGTATCAATAATAGAAACCACGAACTGAAGCAGAAATGAGGCTTTGTTACCTGCCTAGCCTCGGCTTAAAGGAACAATATCAATTATAGAAGATAAACAAACCCCAGAAACCTGCTTCCAGCCAGCCTTGCAGGGACATTGGGTCAATGGGAGCTGTGAGCAGCCTTAAAGCCTGAAAACGCCCCTCAGCTCGTCACCCACGCTGGCCACACCTCAATAGAGTGAGGGTTCCCACTGGGGTGCTTGGCCAGCCTGCAAACAGCCATCAGCCTCTCACCCAGGATGGCCAGGTACCCCAGTAGGGACCCAAAACCTGAAGGGACTGTGGGCAGCCTGAAAGTCTGAAAATAACCCTCAATCCATCACTAAGGCTGGCCACACCCCAATGGGGTGAGGGACGCCACTGGGGAGCTTGGCTAGCCTGCAAACAGCCATCAGCCCCTCACCCAGGCTGGTCAGGTACCCCAGTAAGGAGCCAAAACCTGAAGGGACTATGGGCAGCCTGAAAGTCTGAAAACGACCCTCAGACCCACACCCCGGCTGGCCACACCCCAATGGGGTGAGAGTCCCCAATGGGGTGAGAGTCCCCACTGGGAGGCTTGGCCAGCCTGAAAACAGCCATCAGCCCCTCACCCAGGATGGCCAGGTATCCCAGTAGGGACCCAAAACCTGAAGGAGCTGTGGGCAGCCTGAAAGTCTGAAAATGCCCCTCAGACCCGCACCCAGGCTGGCCACCCCAATGGGGTAAGGGTCCACACTGGGGGGCTTGGCCAGCCTGAAAACAGCCATCAGCCCCTCACCCAGTTGACCAGGCATGCCAGCAGGCGGACATCCCCAGAGGGGTCCCAGACTGCCAGAGGGCACAGGTCAGGCTAAGGGACCTCCCGAGTGCACAAATTTTTGTGCACTGGGCCCCTAGTTTCAAATAATTCAAGAGGAGGAAAGACTCCCAAGCTCATTTTAGAAGGCTAGCATTATCCTAATTCCAAAACCAGATAAAGATACTACAAATAAATAAAATTATAGGCTAGTATCCCTGATAAATATAAATGCTAACATCCTCAACAAAATATTAGCAAACTGGATCCAGCAATACATTAAAAAGATCATACACCATGATTAAGTGGAATTTATTCTGGGCATTAAAGGTTGGTACAATATCTGCAAATCAGTAAGTGTGATACAACACATAAACCAAATGAATAATAAAATTCTCATGATCATATCAATATATACAGAAAAAGCATTTGATAAAATCCAATACCCATTTATGACAAAAACACCCAGCAAAGTGGAAATAGAGGGAACATAATAAAGGCCATTGATGCCAAACCCACAGACAACATCATAATCCATGGGCAAAGACTAAGTGTTTCCTTTAAGATCAGGAAGAAGACTGGAAGGCCCACTTTCACCACTCTTATTCAACATAGTACTGGAAGTCCTAACCACAGCAATCAGGCAAGAAGAAGAAATAAAAGGCATCCAAATTGAAAAGGAAGAAGTAAAACTATCATTATTTACAGATGGCATGATACTGAATTTAGAAAACTATAAAGATTCTACCAAAAACTACTAGAACTGATAAATTCAGTAAAGTATCAGAATACAAAACAAATTTCCAGAAATCAGTTGCATTTTTATACACCAACTAGAGGCCTGGTGCATGAAAATTCATGCACTGGAGAGGGGTCCTTCAGCCTGGACTGCCCCCTCTCACAGTCTGGGAACCCTCAGGGGTGGAAGGTGACCTGACAATCAGGGGAAGGCAATTCCCCATCACACCTCTGCTGCTGCCACTGCTGGCAGCACAAGCCTTGGCCAGCCCTGGTTACCTGAGTCTTGGGCAGCCCTGTGCAGCTGGGCAGCCATCATCTGGCTTGCCTGTGCCTTGGGCCAGCCCTGGATGGCTGGGGGGCTGAGGGGACTGGGGGACTCCATAGGCAGGTATGCAGCAAGGCTGGGCCCACCAGTGGGCGCACCTGCTGCCCCAGCAGGGCTAAGGGGACTGGATGCCACCATCTTGTGGCTGTGGGCACTGCCATCTTTGAGGGTGTGGTAGTTAATTAGCATATTCCCTCTTTATTGGCTGTGGGAGTCACCATCTTTGCAATGGTGTGAGGGTCAATTAGAATACTCCCTCTTTATTAGATAGGATAATGAACTATCATAAAGGAAAACTAAAAAAAAAAATCTCACAATTGCATTAAAAAAGCAAATAAAATACCTATAAATAAATGTAATAAAAAATGTAGAAGACCTGTACTCAAAAAAATTGCAAGACACTGAAGAAAGAAGTTACAAATAAATTGAAGCATATACTGTGTTCATAGATAGGAAAAATTAACATCATTAAAATGTCCATACCACACAAAACAATCTATAGATTCAACATAATCCCTATCAAGATAACAATGTGTATTTCACAGAACTAAAGCAAATATTTCAAAAATATATATGGAAACACAAAAGACCAAGGAATAGCCACAGCAATCTTGAGAAAGAAAAACAAAGTTGGAAGAATCATGCTACCTGATATCAAACTATACTACAACAGCATGATATTAGCATAAAAACAGACATATAGATCAACTGAACAGAAGAGAGAGCTCAGAAATAATCCCATACCTTTATGGTCAATTAATATTTGACAAAGGAGGCAAAAACTTACAATGAGATAAAAATAGTCTTAAATAAATGGTGTTGGGAAAAATTGGACAGATACATGCAAAAAAAAAAAATGAGCCCTACCTGGTTTGGCTCAGTGGATAGAGCGTCAGCTTGCAGACTGAAGAGTGCCAGGATCAATTCCAGTCAAGGGCATGTACCTTGGTTGTGGGTACATCCCCAGTGGGAGGTGTGCAGGAGGCAGCTGATAGATGTTTCTCTCTTATCAGTGTTTCTAATTCTCTATCCTTCTCCCTTCCACTCTGCAAAAAAATCAATAAAATATATTTTTTTAAAAATGAAACTAGAGAACCAAGATGGCAGCATGAGGTATACACCTAAATGTGCAGCCTCCACAACTACATTATAAAAATACAACTATACAGATAAACAGCCATCCTCCAGAACCAAGGGAGGGGAAGCTTTACAACTAGAAGGCAAGAGAAGGAATGCAGTGAGACTGAGTAGAAGCTCCCGGCACCAAAACTGAGAGGTACGGACTCGCGGAATGGAAGCGGTGGCGCGGGTGAAAGGGTGGCGGCAGCTGCACCTGGGTCTACAGCTTAGAAGGAGATTATAAACTCTGGGGTTGCACTGAATGTGATGGTGCTGTAGGGAAACGGGGCAGAAGACCAGTGGCGTTCTAGCAGTGCTGTTTGCAGTGATCACTGACGTGGGGACTCAGGGGCGTGCAGGTGCCAGGGCATGGAGGCGCCAAATCCAGGAGAAGCCTCGGAGTCAGCTGAGGGGAAGCCACTGTGGGTTGCTCCGCCCCAGTGATTCTGAGACCCTGCCCCACCCCACCTACAACCCCACCCAAGCTGTGTGCCTGCCTGTCTTCAGCATAACCTAAGGGCCTGCAGCTGGGACAGAACTCCAAAAGATCTAAACCCCAAACAACAAGGAGAAAGGCCTGCAGGTCATTTCCTCCCAGTATATACCTTCCAGTGATAACTACAACAAGACTGTGCACCCAGCCTTCAAAGGCATACAACAAGAGTGTGCACCCCAGGTGATTGGGGAGGCTGAATCACTGGGCCCTATACGACACCTAGCACAGAAAGCCATCCTACCAATGAGCAGCCAAAATGCGGAGACTAAGAATCAGATCACAAATGACAGAAATGGAGGAACACAAATGACTGGATACAGAGTTCAAAACCACGGTTATTAGGTTTTTCAAGAATTTTCTAGAAACCGCTGACAAATTTGAAAAGGACCAGCTAGAAATTAAGTATACACTGACTGAAATAAAGAATAATATACAGAGATCCAACAGCAGACGAGAGGATCGCAAGAATCAAGTCAAAGATATAAAATATGAAGAAGCAAAACCCACCCAGCCGGAAAAGCCAAAAGAAAAAAGAATCCAAAAATATGAAGATAGTGTAAGGAGCCTCTGGGACAACTTCACATGTACCAACATCAGAATTATAGGGGTGCCAGAAGAAGAGAGAAAGCAAGATATTGAAAACATATTTGAAGAAATAATGACAGAAAACTTCCCCCACTTAATGAAAGAAATAGACTTCCAAGTCCAGGAAGCACAGAGAACCCCAAACAAAAGGAACCCAAGAAGGACCATACCAAGACACATCATAATTAAAATGCCAAGAGCAAAAGACAAGTAAAGAATCTTAAAAGCTGCAAGAGAAAAGCAGTCAGTTACCTACAAGGGGACACCCATACAACTGTCAGCTGATTTCTCAACAGAAATTTTGCAGGCCAGAAGGGAGTGGCAAGAAATATTCAAAGTGATGAACAGCAAGAACCTACAGCCAAAATTACTTTACCCAGCAAAGCTATCATTCAGATTGAAGGTCAGATAAAGAGCTTCACAGACCAAAAAAAAAGCTAAAGGAGTTCATTACCACCCAACCAGCATTATATGAAATGCTGAAAGATATCCTTTGAGAAGAGGATGAAGAAAAAGTAAAGATAAAAACTATGAACAACAAATACATATCTATCAACAAGTGAATCTAAAAATCAAGTGAATAAAAAAATGATGAACAGAATAAACTGGTGAATAGAATAGAATCAGAGGCATAGAAAGGGAGTGGACTGACAGTTTTCGGAGGTAAAGAGTGTTGGGGGTGCGGGAAGAAAATGGACAATAATCGTACACCTATGGATGAGGACAGTGGAGGTGGGGGTAAGGACAGAGGGTGGGGTGGGAACTGAGAGGAGGGAAGCTATGGGGGGAAAAAAGAGGAACAACTGTAATAATCTGAACAATAAAGATAAAAATTAAAAAAAAGGCCAAAAAAAAAAAAATGAAACTAGACCACCTACTTACACTATACAAAAGAACTCAAAATGGATTCAAGACTCAAATGTTAGCCTTGAAACCATAAACATCTTTGAAGAAAACATAGGCAGTAAAATTTTAGACATTTCTCGTAGCAATATTTTTTTCTAATATATCTCCTTGAACAAGGGAAACAAAAGAAAAATAAATAAATGAGACAATATTAAGCTAAATTTTTTTCAGAGCAAAGAAAACCATCAACAAAATGAAAAGATAACCCACTGAATGGAAGAACATATTCTCCAATGATACATCTGATAACAAATTAATATCCAAAATTTATAAAGAACTTATAGAACTCAACACCAAAGAAACAAACAATCCAATTTAAAAATAGGCAAAAGACCTGAAGACTTCTCCAAAGAGGATATACAGATAGCCAATACACATATAAAAAATGCTCAATGCTAATCATCAGAGAGATACAAATTAAAACCACAATGAGATATCTTCTCATACCTGTCAGATTGGCTATCATCAATTAATCACAAACAAAAAGTATTGGTAAGGATGTGGAACACAGGGAACCCTCATACACTGTTTGTGTAGATCGGTGCAGCCACCATGGAAAACAGTATAGAATTACTTCAAAAAATTAAAAATGAAACTGCTTTATGACCCAGTGATTCCACTTCTGGGAAACCTACAACTCTTGAAAGAATATGCGCACCCCTATGTTCATTGCAGTGTTATGTACAACTAAAGGCCCAATGCATAAAAATTTTGCACTCAGGGGGGTCCCCCAGTCCAGCTTATGTCCTCTCACAGTCTGGGACCCCTTGGGGGATGTCCACCTGATGGTTTAGGCCCTCTCCCCAGGGGATCGGGCCCAAGCTGGAACTTAGACATCCCTCTTGCAGCCCAGGAGCCCTCGGGGGATGTCCACTTGCCAGCGGGGAGCAGACCTAAGCTGAAGTTGGACATCTGTTGTGCTCCTGAGGAGGCGGGAGAGGCTCCCACCACCACTGCTGTGCTGGCAGCCATCAGCCTGGCTTGTGGCTGAGCAGAACTCCCCCTGTGGGAGCGCACTGACCACCAGGGGGCAGCTCTGCATTGAGTATCTGCCCCCTGGTGGTCAGTGTGTGTCATAGCGACCAGTCATTCCCAGTCATTCTGCTGTTAGGGTCAATTTGCATATTACCCTTTTATTATATAGGATAGAAGCCTGGTGCATGGGTGGGGGCCAGCTGGTTTGCCCTGAAGTGTTTCCTGGATCAGGGTGGAGGTCTTGCTGGAGTGCCTGGACAGCCTGGGTGAGGGTCTGAGGGCCGTTTTCAAGCTGGCCACATCCCCTTCAGGGAGGGGAGTCCTGCTAGGTTGCCTGGCCAGCCTGGATGAGTGGCTGATGGCTGTTTGCAGGCTGGCCAAGCCCCCCAGTGTGAACCCTCACCCATAATGGTGTGGCCAGCCTGGTGAGGGGCTGATGGCTGTTTGAAGGCTGGCCACGGCCCCCAGCAAGCCAAGCTCCCAGAGACGCTGGCTGGAAGCTGGTATCTGGGATTTATTTACCTTCTATAATTGAAACTTTGTTGCC
Organism: Murina feae; assembly: GCA_004026665.1. Taxonomy (NCBI): domain Eukaryota; kingdom Metazoa; phylum Chordata; class Mammalia; order Chiroptera; family Vespertilionidae; genus Murina; species Murina feae. Next base: position 100,200 of record PVJC01000487.1, read on the forward strand.
TTGAGCAGAGGCCACAGCCAGCCAGGGCAGGTGGGAAGCTTGGCTTCCTCCATCACTGGGGCTACCAAGCCTCCTGCTTGCTCCAGCTCTGTGGCTGCCAGCCGCCATCTTGGTTGAGTTAATTTGCATATAGTCACTCTGATTGGCTGGTGGGCGTGGTTTGGTGTGTAGCGAGTGACATCAATTTGCATATTTCTCTTTTACCAGTGTAGATAGCCAAGATTCAGAAGCAGCCCAGGTACCCATCAGTAGATGAGTAGATAATAAAGCTGTGGTCCATATTTACACAAAGGAATACTACTCAACTGCAAAAAAGTGAGGAAATCTTACCTTTGCAACAGTATGGGTGGACCTGCAGAGTATTATGCTAAGTGAAATAAGCCACTCAGAGAATAACAAATACCATATCATTTTACTTATATGTGGAACCTAGTGAACAAAATAAACAAAATAGAAAGAGACTTATAGGTACAGAGCACTGAATGACAACTGTCAGAGGGGACTGGGGTTAGGGAGTTGAGTGAAAAGGTGAAGGAATTACTTACTAGTAAGCAAAGAAAAAAAACAACTCATAGACACAGACAACAGTATGGAGATTACCAGAGGGTAAGGGAGGTAGAAGAAGGTATAGGGGGATAAATGTTGATTGAAGGAGACTTGACTTGGGGTGGTGAACACACAATACAATATACAGATAGTTATCATAGAATTATACACCTAAAACTTATATAATTTTATTAACCAATGTTACCCCAATAAATTCAATTAAAATTTTTTCAAAATACTTTTCAAGTTTTTTTTTTTTAAGTCTTTCCCTGGGAGGCATGCTCAACATATGCTTATAAGACTCATTAAAGCATTGTGTTTTGGGGACTAAGGTCCCAGGATGTAGAATCAGGGATACCATCTTCACAACTCACTAGAAGGAAGACCCAGTCCAAGTTGCTTAATTTCTCTGAGCCTCAAGAACTCCATCAACAAAATTAAAATGTGCCAATCTCACTAAGTTATTGAGAGAATCGATGACATCCCCTATAGTTGCTTGTGAAAAGTGCTGAATACAAGCAGTAATCAAAAGATTATTGTAGATATTATTCTATAATGATCAAATTATTATTATCATTATTACAATGCCTGAATATCTGATTCATCCATTGGAGACACCTCTTGGTTTTCTCCTCTGTTGACTGTCAGTTCACCCTCCTCATGTGGCTTTTGTCATCTTTCTCTTAGCCTGTTGGAATAAAATTCAAGATTAAAGAGTAAGTGGCCTCTGCTGGTGAAAGAATCAACGTATTCCATGCCTTCTTCTCTGGACTTACCTAAACCTTTAAACAAATACCCCTTAATATTTAACCTATGCCAGGTTTTCACAATCTGGTATGTATGAATGTCACCTAGAATTCTAAGGCTCATCCCTAAATATTCTCGTCCAGTAGATTGGGGGTGGGGCCTAGGAGTGCCGAAGCGAGGTAGGTAATCTCTGACATAGGTAATCTCTGGGCCACCCTTTCAGAAACACAGGCTCTCTGAGTCTCAGTACCTCAGAGATTATAAAAAGAGCATCTGCTGAAGCAGAGAAATGTTCACTGACTCAATTGTCTAGGCTGTGTAGACAGTATTTACAGTTGACACTTTCCAAACATTAAAGGGATGTTTTAAGGAATAAAAAAATTATTCTCCAAACATGTGGGCTGCTGGCTTTCATTTCAGATAGATCATTTGTATATCATTAAAAATCCTAAGCAGAAATCAGATGCTAATGAAATTGGTTAAGTCAAATCAATGCAGCTTTAAAAATTCATGAAAGCAAAAAATAAGATTCCTGCAAATGAATACATGTAACATTTTTCTCATTATGATTTTCTATGTCTTGAGCATATTCCCTGGCATCTGACATTCTCTATGTTTTTGGCATTTTTAGTTCTTCTTATTTTTTCCCTAAAAATAGGCCCATTAATACTATAACCCAAGATATTTTTACATGTGCTCCTAGAGGCATACATTTATATATCTTGAGATAAGCATGCTTTATTGAAAAAATACTTGTTCCTGACCTTCACGCTCCCCTTCTTTTTCCTTGTTGTCATCAGTATCACCTTGTTCAGTGCATAGAAAGTTATGTTCACTTTCTTAAAAGATATATTCATCAACTAAGTTGAAATACTAGTAAGTTGGGTGCCCTACCATTAGAAAACAGAGTGTACAACCATTGTAACTGGTGCTATTATCAGACATTCTTAGTTGTATTCTAAATCCAAGTGCATGCTGAGTTCAGAATGCAGTCACTTTGAAAAAGGACCCTTGATAGAATACACAATTGTTTTTTTCTTGGATGTCAAGATCTCAGGCATGAGTAAGACTGAAGATAGTTTAGTTTTCTTCTTTTTTCACCTCAAGTTTTCTAAAATAAACATGAATAATTTTTATAATTAGAAACATCCCAATAAATGTTATTATTTAGCAAGAAGATTTTAGACTCACAGAAGCCCACACAGGATTAGGTTTTACCCAAATGAATCTCTACATTACAGTTGTCTAAATGCTTTTGGTGTGGTGGTCAATTTCTTCCAATAACATTCAACGAAATTTATTTGTTTTAATTATTTTAATAATTAGGTATCTTATAAATACTCCTGACTTTTAAGTCAATCTGGTATTGGTATGAAATGAATCCAGGAAACTGTACAATTAACAAAATTCCATCTTTGTTGGATATGGCCTTTTAAATAAGCAAGTGTCAGATTTACAATGTGGGACTTACGAAAATGTCCCATTACCTAGGATTATCATAATCCTGGAAATGACAATTTTAAAATTTGTAGATTCATTTTAAGATAACAGAGGAGGATGAAAGAAGGAGTCTATATTTATGGTGACCAGGTGTTCCTGGCCCACCATCCTTCATAGCTGAGCTCACATTGCTCTATCCCCAGAGCTCTGATCAGGAAGACGTAAAAGGTAGGAACGTCTGAGAGGGCCTGGTAAACTCTTCACCCTAACTGTTCAAAGTACCTCATTCTTGGGGTAGGACTTAGCAGCTTCCAACTACAGGTGAGAAGTGCTAAGATTTCTGAAAGCAGATGTTGAAGTCAGTAAACTCAGTCTATGTCTAACACATCATCTCACTGGACCAAATAGGAGAATCAGAAATTGAATTTCTTCAAACAAATATACATGAGAAGGCAAACAAGCATGAAAAAACAGGTGATAGAATTGGCTAATCCCAGGCTCAGCCTGAGTGAACTCACAGAGAAATCACTTTTATTCTTATGTTTCCTCTTAGAGGCAATATTTAATATTGAAAATGAAATTTAAGACATAGGATACTTTAAAATAATATTAATCAGAAGAAGGAGAAATATGTACATATCTGTATGGTTTAATGTACAAGGTCCATATTTGTAAGTCTAAAAATATTATATATTTTAAATACAACTAAGGATAATTTTATTTTTTTAATTGTTTATCTTTACTGTTGAGGATATTACAGATGTCCCCAATTTTTCCCCCATTTCCCCTTCCACCCGATTCCCCACCTACCCCAGGCCTTCACTCTCTATTGCCTGTGTCCATGGATTATGCATACATGCACATAAATACTTAGGTTATCCTCTGCCCACCCTTCCTCCCCCATTCCCTCTGAGATCCATCAGATAATGTTCTTAGATGGAACTGTTTCTGAAAAGAAAGCTTTCTTATTTTATCTGTTAACAACCTTATTCATGAAGATTGAATTGCTCTTTAAAAGTTCACTACTTTTAGCAACAAAGCAATGAATGAACTCTAGTTCAGGGCATGTGAGCAGATTGTTCTCCAACACAGAGACCCAGAGGCCGCTGGTTGCCTTGCAGGATTCTCCGATAACTTGCCTAGTCCTTGGGTGGGAGCTAGATAGGCCCTCTCATGATGCACTTCTCATAAACTAAGTTTGAATAGCAACGGAGCAGATCAGTTACTGGCTGGAGCCAGACTGCTTGGGTTCAAATCCCATCTCCCCAGTTTACTAGCTTGTGACCTTGCCTTATAGATAAAGATAATACTACTACTCTATCATAAAGTTGTTATAAGGTATCAACACAATTAATTAACCCACACAAAGTTCTTAGAGTAATGCATGGTACACAGTAAATTGTAAGTATTAGCTGTATTCATTAATACAGTAAAGACAGAAATGAAAGAAATCAAGAAGGAAGAAAGAACAATTGCCAAATAGTATCATGAAGATTATTTTAGGAAAATTATGTGCAAATGTATTCGTTGTTATACTTATGTAGTTTTCTTTTCTTGTCTTTTTTCCTCTTGCATCTGGGTGAAGGTCTCCAGGAAATCTGAGTGGAAACTTCTACATTGTCGTCTACAACAGCCAATCTCCCACAAGGCTGAGATGGCATTTTTAAAGAAACAGCAATTGTTTGTGAAACATTTCCACTTGTAAAAGTAATGGCCAAAACTTGTTCTCAATTTCACTTAGAACCCATTGTGTTAGAACTGAATCTCTCAAGGACTGGACATCCATCGCACGCCTGTGGAAAATCACTTTTAAATGGCATGCTGCTGTGGGAAGTGATACCAAAGAAGAAGGCCACCTAATGAATGGGAAGCACAATGATGAGTCTAATTCACCAGATTTCTCACATAAGTCAAATGAAGGGGAAGGTAAAAGTGGATTAGTATCTTTCACTCAACACTTCTCCTTCTGCCAAGAGGTTTTTAAATGTCAGAAGACTATAACTCACATGCTGCACACATTGTGAGCAGCTTTCTCCAAACCTTCAACCATGTGTGCAGTGTCACCCACACTCAATGTACTCCAAGCAGGACAGCAAATGGTCAAACGCCATCTCTAATGTCCCAGGGAATGAAGCAATAGAGGACCCCATGCAACACTTGCCCACAGAGAAGGACAACCTGCTGCTGGGAGTGGTGCACTGTGAACAAACATACTGTAGCTCTGCCAAAGCATGGGAGAAGCCGGCAGCCGTCAACAGAGTGAGCACAACAAGAAACTCCCATTGATGGTCATCTTATTAAGGTGGCTGGTTGTAAAGAGGAAAGATGCTCTTGAGCACTGTAGTGCCAATCATTTACAAGTCATGGACTCATGAGAAGGAGGATCACCTCTTTTCAGCCTTTGGATAATCAGAGTTGAGTACAATTCCTGACATCTATAATAGTAAAAGCATAATATGCTAATTAGACCAGGCATCCTTCTTTACAACCTTCCAGATGAAGCCACAGCGGGTGGCAGCTGAGGCAGAGGCAGCCACTCCAGCAGCAGGGGCTAAGCCCCTTGCATAAATTTTGTGCATAGGGTCTCTAGTAAGATATATAAATGCCAAATCACTACGTTTTACACTGGAACTAATATAATAGTGTATGTCAACTATCCTATATAATAATCCTATATAATAAAAGGGTAATATGCAAATAGACCAAACAGTGAATGACCAGAGCACCTGCGGCCCCCGCCCCAGCCAGCCCCACCCCCCAGTGGGCACCCCCCACCCCGATCAGGGGTGGGTCAGCTGGCCCTGTCCCTGATTGGCCCCCCGCCCCAGCCGGCCTGCTCCCGATGGCCCCCATTGGGGTGGGCTGGGTGAACCCCACCAGTGCACAAATTTGTGCACTGGGCCTCTAGTATAAAAATAATGATAATCACTAACATTGTTGAAAGCTTACTGTATTCCAGGCACTGTGCTAACAGCTTGACTACAAGTATTACCTCATTTGATCCTAAGAAACCTACCATATTTTCCGGCGTATAAGATGACTTTTTAACCCAGGAAAATCTTCTCAAAAGTCAAGGCAAAACTGCTGAAATGGTAGAAATGGTAGAGGGAGAAAGTAGAGGAGGTAGTTGGGTTACTTCTCTCACTAGCCTTCTCATTATTTGAGAAGATTTTTGAGATTTTCCTGGGTTAAAAAGTCATCTTACATGCCGGAAAATATGGTATTTTATATTTCGGGAACCTCAGCTACACAGAGGTTAGTATTTTACCTGTCACCCATTAGCAATTGTGACTCGCATGATCAATCCTCAATATGTATTTTAATGAAAAAAATGAAGTGAATGCATTTCAAAGTGGAGTCTAGTTTCCCTGACACACAAACTCACTGGGTATGCACATAGTACTAGAGCTGAAGGGAAAGGATACCAAAAAGACACTGAGCCCAGCTATGGTGTATCCACTGTTGAGCATCGACCTAGGAATCAGGAGGTCACAGTTCGATTCCTGGTCAGGGAACAAGCCTGGATTGCAGGCTGGATTCCCAGAGGAGGGGGTGCAGGAGGCAGCCGATCAATGATTCTCCCTCATCATTGATGTTTCTATCTCTCTCTCCCTCTCCCTTCCTCTCTGAAGTAAATAAAATATGAATATTAAAAAAGAGGCTAAATAATTTGAAAATTACTAGGTTCAAAGGGCTTTATAATAATCATGTTGTGGGAAAATCTTTGAGGTAGGTCACTATTGTTAACCTCAAATTTCTGCAGTAAACCTGTAGTAAAGCTGAGATTCAGAACCGTTTGTGTGGTCTCAGAAAGGTACTCTGAGGGAAGGGCTGTGCATGCTATAGAAATATTGAGGCTCTCCAAGGTCATGAAAACTTAGGAGCATTGTAAGAGGCAGTGTTGCTCCTCTAATTTGAGACAGTTCATGCAAAAAGAAATACAAATAGACAATAAATATATAAAAATACCTTCAACCTCAACAGTAACCAAATTTGAATTATATCAATTTTTTAAAAATTACTAGGATTGCTTAGCAGATGGGAAGAAGCATTATTGCATACCGCAAGGAAATAACGTGATTATCACACTCCCTCCTCCTTGTTATCTTTCTTTTCATTCAATTTCCCTCAAGTATGCTTAAATGGGCTTTTAACTATTCTGAATAACTTTTATCATTACTGCTTGGGGGGTCTTTCTCTTTTTGGAACTAACAATTCATTTGTCTCAAAAAAAAAAAAAAAAAAGGAAGCAATCCCTTTCTTCTTCCAGGAGCAGTCAACTCGTAGTAGCCCAAGCACTCATTTGTTCATTCATTCATTCATTCATTCTACAAATATTCCCAGAGCATCTATTGCATGGACATGGTGGTGAACCAGACACAGTCTTGCTTTCAGCATCTTACAGCCCAGTAGGAAACCTAGTGGTAAACAAAAAATTGCCCAAATAGTTAACAAATCATAATTAAGATACATGCTGTCAAGGTGAGATACATCATACATGAGGGATGTAGCGATAAAACATACAAGCCAGGAGGAGTCAAGGAAGAGTTTACTGATATGATGTTTAAGCTGAGACCTGAAAAGGAAATACAGAATATGAATGGAAGTTGGCTGGGGTGGGGGATACGTAAAAAATGTTCCAAGCAGAGGAAACAGCCTGTGACAGCAGGTATAAGAACCATGAGGCGGGAAGAAACTGGACTCAGCATGGATATTTGTTCTAATTATTAAATATTAACACTTCATTGATTGTCAGTCAAGCAGTATCTTCTAGGAACTGCCATGCAAGCTATATATTAGAAAATAGGATGCTACAAGGTAGACCAAGGAAAGTATTCAAACCCTGAACAATCCACCATTAGCCATGGTGTGAGAAATTGTTTGGAACGATTTGCTCTAACAGCAACCTCTGGAGAGTTGCTAAGAACATCCTGTTGCCTCCCTGAGGCTCTCGTGCCCCCTCCCACTATAAAGAATGAGAGAGAGAGAGAGAGAGAGAGAGAGAGAGAGAGAGAGAGAGAGAGAAGCAGGCTATGGAAGAACCTCTCCAAAAACATTCATCTGATGCATATTCAGGTCTTCCAGCAAAACAGTGTGGCAGTTGGCCCCACTGCTTTTCCATTTTCTCCCCACTCACACTTTCTTCCCTGAGGCCTCCACCCACCTTTAACTTAAAAACTTAGGCTTATGCGTCTGCCAAGTAAACAAAGATGCCTTTAAAAAAAAAAAAAGAAGTGGGGAAAAAAGAGAATGAAAATAAATCCCCTCAGGATGTCTTGCACTTTGGGATCCACCCAGCAAAACTATCTGAACCCCAACCTGACTCCTGTAGCCTTTCAAAGCAGCAACAACCAGGTCACCCAGCTTATGTGGCATGAAAAGCAGACCCACCAACTGATTGCATTCATGGTGTGTGGTCCGGAAAATTAATCCATTTGGAGGACAAAGCCCACACCTCTTCTTTGCAAGGTCATTCAGTTTCCTCACTTATTGTTTTCTCCAGGTAATGCCTGCAACCTAAGTAGGATCAGTAAAGTAAGTAGCGCTTGATAACGTGCAGGAAACAGGGGTGGGAGGGAGAGCGTGGAGGGAGGTGTGAGGCGAGTCAGAGGGCCTGCGTATCCTAGACCCAAGGAAAAGTCCCATCAGAGCCTGCAGATGCTCGAGTGAACTCTTAAGGTGTGGATAGGTCATATAGAGCTAAATGTTACTAACTTTTTTCTTCTACATTGATATAAATAAAGCTCAATCACAGAGGATTCAGCATTTTCCTAATTTTTGAAACCCACTCTGAGGGAAACAGTCCCAATTTGGCATGGAAACGGGGTAAGTGCTTCCCTCCTCCTCCCCCTCGCCCACTACAATCTCAAATCTCTCTTAAGAGGACCAGGCCAGGGTTTCATCTTGCCACCTACAGTCGCTCTCAAGTTGGTGGGTGGCTTTTAAAAGTAAATTCTGAACCAGTTGTGTACTGTGTAAGTTTATCCTTAGTTCCGTTTTGAGTCTTAAATCCATCTCATTGTTTTAAACAAACTGAACATTTTTTAATTGAGAAAAAAATGTTACCTATATATTCCTTTTAGGAATGGGTGTGGGTGTGGGTGTGCGCATGCGTGCGTGTGCTGTGGCGCAAATCTCTCTCCTTCAGCAGATTTCCTCTGTCAACAGTTCCTAAAGCAGGAAAACTCAGAGCGCCTCAAGGGTAATGTTCTCATTCCCATGTCGTCCCCGTCCCCTTGTTTCCGCAAGACATGCGCCAGCCTCCTACACTGCCCCACTGCTGGGAGCGCCATGTTCTTGCAAACCAGAGTAAGAAGGGCACCGTACGGAACAACGGTTTCAAATGTGTACCAAGGTTAGGGGTTGCAGAACACGCTAGAACGTTCGCCAGATGCACCCCAACTTCTGCATGCACACAGTGCCTTCCCCGACCAACTCTTAGTCACTCTGTCCTGGGTGGTGGAGGAGGCCTCGGGGAAGCAGGGCCAAGTGAGAGGCGGGTTTGCTAGAACACCTTCCTTCATCCTCTGAGCCACCCGTGGCCCTGGAGCCTAAAATCCACTCCCTTTTTATTTTGTTCTCTTATCTTCTTAAAGTGAAGCATGCCCACCGAGTGCCATTTCAGCCACCCTCCCTGTGACCAACACACAAAACCCACCCGGCTCTCAGAGCGCTAACAACAGCCCGTTTCACAGCGGAGACCTCCTGCGCCTCGCATCCCTCGGTGTCCTATTTCCCCGAAGCTTTTGCCCTTCCGAGAGGGACATCTCTGGGCAGCAGCGCAAGTTTTACTGATAAACTTAAACCGAGCCGGTTGACACAGGGCAACCTGAACTAACAAGAGAATGCAAACGCGGCAGGATAAGGAGAGGCGCAGAGGCCTAATGGGTGCCTTCTGAGCGCTCGGCTCCCAGGATGTGCCCCAGGGAGGATCAGGCTTCCAGGACACTCAATACGCTGGGAGGGTGCCCGCCTCAGCACCGGGCTGCGGCCTAGAGGAACCAGAGAAAAACAATTTTCTCCGGAAGCGCTGGGGAATGCAAAGATACTTTTAATAATAATATTTGATGGGGGTGGAGAAAGAGGGAGAGGGGTGTGCATGTGTGTGTGTGTGTGTGTGTGTTTTCAAGGAGAACTTTCTCTGGCACCACAAAATTAAAGGAATGTCTAACCCGGTCTTCTTTTCGTCTTTCCCAGAGGAGGAAATTGTAAAGGCTGGCCCTTGAAAAATAATATAGTAAAATCTAAACTTTATTCCCCTAATCTCTTAATAATGCTGCAGCTGGCCATGATCTATTTAGCATAACACAAAAAATAATGTGTTTGTACCAAGCAGATTTGAAATGCTTTAAAATAGGGAAAGCTATTTACTTGATTGATTAAGTTAAAGTGTTTACATAAAAGTGTCGTATTTTGACATCAGTCATACAACACCACATATGGTACTTTTAATTAAATCGTGTGAAAAAGACTACATCTTATATTCAGTCGAAACAATATGGCTAACGGGAAGCACGGACGTATTCGTCATGCCAGAACCTGGGCTCCGCAGTCATGGCATGTGGCTGCTAAAATCCCCAGATTCGGATTTTTAAAGCTTTCATAGCCTCCAACACATGTTTTGCCTGAACAAAGACGAAGCAACTGGGCCCCACTTCTGTGAGTCAATGGTTCTTATTTTTCCTCTTTTGATTTAAACCCCTCCAAGCGCCATCAGTGACCTAAAATATACCGAGAATTAGAAGCAAGTTATCGTAAGGAATTGGTCCTCAGAGCCGAGGTAAGGCGCTTTGTTTTGTTAAGCTTTATTCCGGCAGATGAGGAAATAAACTCGAGAAACTTTCCTGCAGAAACGGGGGGGGGGGGGGGGTAGGAGGGGGGAGACCCTGTTATTCTATCCGAGTGGGAGCTCATTTGTATCTTTAAAGTGTGGGACTCATACATCCCTTGAAAAGGGCCTGCTCCTTCCTTCCCCAAGCACTTGATTTAAACCACTGCCTCCCCCTCCCCTTTTTTTTGCTTCCAAAATTAAGATGAAATATTTTAAATATAACAAAGGACAAAATGGCTTAGCTTGTAAAGGCATGCTGACTTCACTTTTAATATAGACAAATAATACTTCAAAGTCCTCTTTTTGTATGTGTGTTTTTTTAAGCTAACTTACGTCCACCCCATGTGCAAATTCAATTGACTAAGTCCACAACCGAAGTGAGCCTCCCTGGGAACCATCCATTTGCTATGAAGGTAGAGGAGACACTGCTGTATTTTCTTAAAGAGATTCCTGGCATTTTTCTCCTCCTTCATTTCGCCTTAAAGGCTACCTTGAGAAATGTTGCCCAGCAGTAAAAGGAAAATGAGTCCAAGCTTCAAAATCAGGAAATTTGGGTTGTAAAAATGTAAGTTATAAAGCCAATGTTGATCGGAAAATAAATTGAGCTCTTTTAAATGGTGGGTTAAGTGTCAGCCCTGAGAAGTAAAGACCATCCAACTTCCTATAGAACTTATTCATCCTTCCTCAGGCAAACGCTGCCTCCAAAAGGCTCCTAAGCTGCACAAGGGTATGCTGGCCCAAGGGGCGAAGCGTTTGAACACCCATATGGGGCATACACTTATTTACCATGTACCATGTTCAACCTAAAGAAAACAAACGGGAAGGCAGGAACCATGCACAGCTAGAGGACACGGTTTTCCATAATTGCAAGGAGGCTTAGGTAATGCTCTGCGCGGTGTTTGATTTAAAATGTTAAAATATTAACAAAAGTTTTCTATAGCAGAGTGTTCCTATCACAGTGAAATGACTCATAAGAATGCTAAATTCGAACCAGATGGGCACTAACATTAACTGGGGGGGAGAAAAATCAGATTTTTAGGGGTCAGCATGGGTCTTCACAAAAATGAAGACCTTGTCTGAGTTTGTGAAAAATGAACTTTCGGTGATAAAAACTAAAACAAGGGAAAATATTAGTGACTTTATTTTAATTATACAAGCCACCGTCAATTAGAGGAGCTAACATTTACAACACTTTGCATTGCCATTTTAATTTGAAAAAGATGACTAGGGTAATCTTGAGACTTTAGATAACACAGGGACTTCAATGTTTCCTCTGCAGCCCGAGTGAGGGGCACACGAGTTCAGCTGTGTGCCACACTCTTCTACAACAATCTCTTTGCTTCCAACCGAGAAGTTCCCCTCCCTGAAGATTTGTGTGGTATAGAAACCTCCAATAGTCGGTCCCCGGCATAAGGCCAGCCTCTGCTCCTCTTTCAACAGACCACAGAGGAAAATTCTCACCGCTGGGGCAGACACCTAACCAAATCTGCTCTGCTCTCTTGTTAAAAATATGTTCCCTTGCATTTCTCCCTTTTTGGGTTTTTTTTTTTTCCCTCCAGAGTTTTTTACCATTTACAGATTGTCTGCAACATGTGCTGTGTATAAATGTGTACATACCCTACAAGAAGAAAAATATGTGGGCTCAGAATTAATATTGTTTTTGACTTATAGGGAAATTCCAGTTCTGTTTAACTTGGACTGTGGGATCCAGGAACATTACAGAGAGGAGAAACGAATGTGTTTTGAGAAAAAAAGAACAAGAAGAAGAAGAAGAAAAAAGTGTATGGGGAGTTCCCTACTGTTTTGTTGCTGGAATCTTGGGCAACATGGGGAAAAGTGACAAGCACATAATTTAGTCTGGCAGCCATACCACTCTGTGCTGTGAGCCTGTCAGTTCTTACTAGCTAAGTAAGGACTGGCTTGCTTTGGTGTGAGGATGAGAGACCTCCCAGGAACAAGTAGGTACTTCAGGAAATGGTGTTTCTCATTCAGTAGGTGGCCTCTCCTCTCCCGTCCCTGTGAATCGATGCCCTGCGTGGTGTTGGGGGCACTGTGCTGCACTGAGCTGTTTACCTTTTGGATGAAACCTAAAACCACAGACCTAACCATTTGTGGTCACCAGAGATCTTATGGCAGACTTTCTAAGAGCAGTTGTGTTAACTCAGGAATCCTGGCCCAAGTCCAACTAAAGTAATTACATTCTGCCTTCCTAAAATTCCCCCTGCAGTTTCTATTGAATACGATAGTCTCAACCCTCCATCTCACAGCGATGCTAGGCATGGTGGTTAGCATTCCACGGAGGTGTAGCCTGCAATTCCATGCTGGAAGAAATGATTCCCTATTCCTCAGCAAGGTGTGGCGAGGCTTCATCAATGTGCATTCATAAAAGCATGTGGAGAGTCTCGGTTTAGAGTAGGAAGAGTGGCAGGAATGTACACATGTTCAGTTGTCCATAAGAGCCAGCAGCCATGCCTTAACTGGTTCAGCCTGCGGACTGAAGGGTCCCAGGTTCGATTCCAGTCAAGGGCATGTACCTTGGTTGTGGGCACATCCCCAGTCGGGGGTGTGCAGGAGGCATCTGATCGATGTTTCTTTCTCATCGATGTTTCTAATTCTCTATCCCTCTCCCTTTCTCTCTGTAAAAAATCAATGAAATATATTTTTTTAAGAAAGACCCAGCGGCCAATGCATTATGTGACTGCTCTAATAGAAGCAAAAATTCAGGACAAGAGAGGGAGAGTTAGAGTCCTACTGCTCTCTAACCTGGAAATATAACATTTTGGCCAGTGTGTTCAATTCTGGGGATGCTTTTAAATGAGGCCTCATCTAAGTACAGTGTGTCTTCTGAGGCCACCAGAATGATCAGAGCATCAGAATGACAGACACGCTTCAAGGAACTGAGGATGTTTAACTAAAAAGAAAGGGAAGAAAGCAAAGAAGGAAACTGAAATTTGAAGAGCAAACATACTTTGTAACCTAACAGAACCAGTGGTTGGAGGTTACAAAGAGAGAAAGCCTTTCCTCCCATCCCCTGCCTAAAATATTTTCCCACCACCTTTGGGTATTAACTCTTACCCATTCACTAAATTACAGTCTATCATCAGATGAAATTCATTCCAAGAACTCATCTTATACCACCTCACTCAACACATACTGTCTGAGCACTAATTTGGCCCTACCACAGGCTCTCAATGGTTAGCTCATTAATTCTGAATTTCTTTTCTCATGACTATGTCTCTAAGAGTTATCAGAGGAAGAATCATGCATTATACTTCATATATTTAATAGTAGTAAGCAAAATACATTTAACTCAGTTTTTCACAATAGCTATTTATTAAGAAACTAAGAATGTGTCCTAGGTATACAAAGATGAATATGACAAACCTACCACGAGGGTTGACCTCCCTCTATATGGCATAAATTATTATTTTTTTAAATGTATTTTATTGATTTTTCACACAGAGAAAGGGAGAGGGATAGAGAGTTAGAAACATCGATGAAAGAGAAACATCAATCAGCTGCCTCCTGCACACTCCCCACTGGGGATGTGCTTGCAACCAAGGTACATGCCCTTGACTGGAATCGAACCTGGGACCCTTGAATCTGCAGGCTGATGCTCTATCCACTGAGCCAAACCGGTTAGGGCGGCATAAATTATTTTAAAAATAAATAAATAATAGACAGGGAGGAAACATCAAATTGGAAGATTCAGCAAAGGTTTTCATGAAAAAAGTGATATTTGAGGTCCACCCTTGAAGGAAGCATGTCTTTTTAATAGGCTAGTGTCTGGGGAAACATATTACATGGAAGGAACCTTAAAAGCAAAGGCCTGGCAGTGGGAAAACATGGAGTAATTTCTTGGGAAAATGTAAAGATGTTTCTTGAAATAGAGACTATAGGGGAGGGGCAAGAAATACGGAAAAGCTAATTGGAAATATATATTTGGAGGACTCTAAGAAATTAATACTTAATAAATGCCAGCTTGCTAATGAAAATTATATTTTTGTTTCAATGGGGAATATTAAAAGGAGAATTGTGCTTTAGGATGCTAATATGATAAGGACATGTTAGGTGAGTTAGAGGGCTGAAGGCTGGAGTCTAGGTCAAGGTCATTGTAAATCCAACCAAGGAGTAGGCTATGGTGCTAAAGACATGGGGAAGCGGGGAGAATTGAAGGAGATAGAGAGTGATTTTACAGAACTTCAGCAAGTTTGCCAGAGGGATGTAGAATAATATCTCTAAGTTGGAATCTATATTTAAAAAAATAAAGAAAGAAGAAAGTAGCTGGTTTCCCAGGAAAATAATTAACTTGGTTTTTCACATGTTAAGTTTAGAAACTTGTGCTGAATCCAGGTGAAGACTCCTAATATGCAGCTAGAAATGCAATATTAATCTTCTGGGAAAAGGACGTAGTGATATGCCTACTGCCTCTATTGACATGGGGGAGGGGCCAAGGAACAGAGCATATAGAAAGGAAGAATTCCCCCAAACGGGGAAGCAGTCTGTGAGGCCCTCTGCTGTACAGAATTCAGACATGATAGGATGGCATATGGCTTGATGATTAGAAGGTCACAGGTTACCTTCAAGAGTAGACTTCTGTAGAAAATTGTAGGTGCAACATCACAGAGGAAAGTAGACATGAGAGCAAATATAAATATTTAGAATCTAGGAGGTTTAGAAAAACTATCATAAAGTATATGATACAAACAGAATAAATAAACAAGAGATGGATTTTAAAATGTTGAGCAACAGTGAATAATTATGGGAAATTGTTGGGATATTGTATGCACCAAAACAAAATAAAACCACAGACAATAAACACTGTTTTCTTATTTTTCTCAGTAGTATACCACATCCTGGGAGTGCATCAACTAGACAGAAAGTAAGGGTTGGTCTGGGTGGGGCTTTGATTATTAGGGAGCCAGGGAATACGTTTTGATAGCATGTATTTAATTCTCCTAACAACTCTGTGAGGAAAGTTGCCACCCCAATTTTACAGAATAGAAAACTGAGGCTTAAAGTTTAAGTATGTTAACATGCAATTGACTCTCTAGGATGGAATCTAATGAGGCTTGAGGTGAACCTGGCCACATGATCAGATTAAAGTTGAGATAAGAAAGCAGGAGTGGTAGACACATTCTTTGATACCTGCCCAGGGTCTATGGGTGTGGAGATGGAGATGCGTGTGTCTCTGAGGGAGTGTTCAAAGAGGACAAGTGGGTAACATTTGCACTGATGATGATTTACAGGTATGATAATCAAATCCAGCCTCCACCACTTCCTAGCTATTTTATCCTAAGCTAGTACTTAACATACTTAAATTTTAAGCCTCAGTTTCCTATTCTGTAAAATTGGGGTGGCAACCTTCCTCACAGAGTTGTTAGGAGAATTAAATAAAACAACCCATGCACTTGACTCGAAGTAAGCACATAACAAATTTCCCCAAGGTTACCATGTGCTCTTTGACCTACTCCAATCTGCACTTTTCATCTAGCCCTTTCCCCCTCATGCTAGGTCACCATTCTGACCTTCTGTAAGTGGCTTGCCCTGACTACTGTCCTGCTACACTCTCTTCTACTCCCCCACATGTCCTTGCCACACATACACCCACAAAAGACTAACTGTGAGGTACACTCAGAGGTGTAGGTTAAGGGTTCTGAGCTAAGCCCTACTAAGTCTTAGTGAATCTCCCAGCCCTTCCTTTTTCTCTCTGTCCCCAGGAAGAAGTTCAGATTCATAGCAGAGGGACTGTACCCAAATAGGAATTGGGTGTACACTGACTAGAGGAAGTAGATTCTCTCTTTAATTGCTAGGCCTGACTCCAAGATTTCTCTTTCCTCAGTGGAACAACTTAGCTATGGGTCATTCTGCTGCAACATGTCCTCAGGGAATTTGATGAGGAAGGAACTTGAGTATCAAGCCTCTTGGAGACAGCTATAGTATAGCAGCTATAGCGTAAGAACAGAGGAGGAAGACAGTATGTGGTAGGGGTCCCAGCCCTTCCACTCTGTGCTTCTCTTGAACCCAGAGCTTTTCCTTTGTGAATAGTGCTATCTATACCTTGGGTGAGTAAAAACTTAGCTCTTTACTGCACTTTGAGGAGACCGTAGTGCATTTTGCCTTAAAGATAAGGCCCAACATTCTACCAATCTTACAGTCTTTATATTTCACTTCTAATACCAAGGTAAAAAAAATGAATAAAATATTGTCTATTTGTTTTTAATATATTTTTATTGATTTCAGAGAAGAAGTGGGAGAGAAAGAGAGAGAGAGGGAGAGGGAGGGAGAGAGAAGGAGAGACATGTGTGTATATATCTAATCTAATAAAAGAGTAATATGCAAATTAACCCTCACTCCATTACACCTAAGCCATGCCCACCAGCAAGTCATGCCCACCAGCCAATCAGAGCGATGATATGCAAATTAACCCAGCCAAGATGGTGGCCGGCAGCCATGGAGCTAGAGCAAACAGGAGGCCAGCGATAGAGGAAACTGCCTGCCTAGGCTGGCTATAGCCTCCACTCAAGGTAACAAAGTTTCAATTATAAAAGATAAATAAACCCCAGAAACCTGCTTCCAGCCAGCCTTGCTGGGAGCTTGGGTCAATGGGAGCTCTGGGCAGCCTGCAGACAGTCCTCAGCCCCTCATCCAGGCTGGCCAGGCACCCCAGTAGGGACCCGAACCCTGAAGGGGCTGTGGGCAGCCTGAAAACGGCCCTCAGCCCCTCACCCAGGCTGGCCACACCCCCATGGGGTGAGGGTCCCCACTGGGGGGCTTGGCCAGCCTGCAAATAGCCATCAGCCCCTCACCCAGGCTGGCTAGGCATGCCAAGAGGTGGGCATCCCCTGAGGGGTCCCAGACTGCAAAAGGACGCAGGCCAGGCTGAGGAACCTCCCCCCCGCCCCAAGTGCACAAATTTTTGTGCACCGGGCCTCTAATATATATATAAAGCCTAATATGCAAAGTGTTCCCTCAGGAGTTCAATCACTCACTATGATGTGCGCTGACCACCAGGGGGTGGTGCGGAATGAAGGAAAACCCCAGCCAACAGCCAGGGAAGGGAGGCCCTGGCCAGCAGCTGGCAGCCAAGGAAGGGAGGCCCCAGCCAGCAGCTGGCAGCCAACAGCCACTAGGGACCCTACCTGAGCACAAATTTCATGCACTGGGCCTCTAGTCAATAATGAGAATAATTGATTGGCTGCCTCCTGCATGCCCCCTACTGGAGATTGAGCCTGCAAACTATACATGTATCCTGACCAGGTATCGAACTGGGGACCTCTTGGTACATGGGTTGATGCTCAACCACTGAGCCCACCAGCAAAGCAGGTAGCCATTACTTTTCATTTTTCTCATCTCTTCCCATCTTGGTACCAGTAAACCATCCCCTAAACAAAGCGAGCCACAAACCGACCCAGGGATGAAGGCAAGGCGGACAAAGTGGGATCCACTCAATACCACCTCCCCTCCTAGATCAAGGCTCTTCCTTCACTTAGCCACACCAAAGATAACTGTCCTGCTCGAATATGAAGGTGCAACGTTTCATTAATGAAACAGCTAGTGCATCTTCTAATATGCTTGAAAACAAAGTCCACTCCCACCCCCAATTCTATAGGCTTTACTGCTCTTGATCATGGACAGGGGAGCTATCTTTATTTTTAATTGAGAACCCAAAGACAATGGCAAGGAATAGTTTCAGAGAGTTGGTACAAATTGTTTTTGATGAAAAGATACATTGCAATGCACTCTGTAATACCTCATCCATTCATTCTTTTAAGAAATACTTGTGAATACTAATTATAACTTAGGCACTATCAAACTTGCAATTTATCTTCATTATTGCAATCTGATATAAACAAAGGTGTAGGAATCCTAACTAGAACTATGATCCTAGCATTAAGGTATGTGTATGTTTTCATCTAGTAATGCAAATTGTTAATTAGCCTTTTCATAAAAAAGAAGGAAACACTTTTTATTATGGAAGCGACATGTTAATACTAGTTGAAAGAATAACACAAAACTTCTGAACTTGGTAATATTGCTCCAAGCTTCCCTTGCTTCCCACACAAATATATATCCTGCCACAGATATAAACACGATCCTCTGTAGTCCTGGCACTGCAGAGAGAAGGAGGCATGGAAAAAGTAGTTCTTACCTCATGGCCTCTTTGTTTCCCATCTAACATATGGTAGTGACAGAGGTCAGAACTGTCTCTTGAAACTATCTTGGAACAAAAGTTTACCAGGAATCAGGCCTAAACCAGCAATCAGACATCCTCCGAGGGGTCCCAGATTGGAGATGGTGCAGGCTGGGCTGAAGGACACCACCCCCTCCCTCCCCAGTGCATGAAGTTCATGCACCAGGCCTCTTGTCTAATCTAATAAAAGAGTAATATGCAAATAAACCATCACTCTGAGACACCTAAGCCACGCCCACCAGCCAAGCCATGCCCACCAACCAATCAGAGCGACTGTATGTAAATTAACCCAGCAAAGATGGCAGCCAGCAGCCACAGAGCTAGATCAAACAGGAAGCTTCTGTTTGGAGGAAACTGCCTGCCTCGGCCTCTGCTCAAGGCAACAAAGTTTCAGTTATGGAAGCCATGAAGCTGAAGCAAACAGAAGGCTTCATTGCCTGCCTAGGCCTCCACTCAAGGCAACAAAGTTTCAATTATAGAAGATAAATAAACCCCAGAAACCTGATTCCAGCCAGCCTCACTGTGACTTGGGTCAATGGGAGTTGTGGGAAGCCTGAAAACGGCCTTCAGCCCCTCACCCAGGCTGGCCAGGTACCCCAGTAGGGACCCGAACCCTGAAGGGGCTGTGGGCAGCCTGAAAACGGCCCTCAGCTCCTCACCCAGGCTGGCCACACCCCCATGGGGTGAGGGTCCCACTGGGGGGCTTGGCCAGCCTGCAAACAGCCATCAGCCCCTTACCCAGGCTGGCCAAGCACACTAGCAGGTGGATATCCCCCAAGGGGTCCCAGACTGTGAGAGGGCACAGGCCGGGCTGAGGGACTCTCCCCTGAGTGCACAAATCTTTGTGCACCAGGCCCCTAGTATAATTATAAATATCTTTCTGTATTTTTAGAAAAACAGCCTAATGATCTGGTTAAGTGATTGCATAATATTCCATTGAGCAAATCTCTTATGGTTCCCTTAATCATTCTCCTATTGTGAGAAATGTAGGTGTCTTCCAAATATTTACTAGTATACAATCCACTGCAATAAATATCTGTGTGTATAGCTGTTTCTGAAAGAATTGCTTCCTTAGGTTACATTTTCTAGAGTAAAATTACTGGAACAAAAAGTTAAAGTACACAATGAGGTTAAAAACATGGGATTTGAAATCACACACCACTGAGTTTAAATCACAGCTGTCGCTTAGTATGTGACCCGAGACATGAATTTCTTTTCCCAGCCTTTCTGAATTTCTGTTTCCTCTCTGTAAAATGGGGATGAAGATATCTATTGTTAGGGTTATTGAGCGGATCATATTGGATAATTCACGTACTTAACACAGTGTTTGACTCTTAGTAAACACCTCCAAAACTACAGTTAATATTGGAATTTTCATCCTATAATTTTTAATAAGATAGTGTCATATTGTTTCCTAAATATTATTACTAATCTGCACAGAAATCTACCCAGTTTTATTACATTGTTAAAACATTTGCAAATTTTACACTTTACCAATTTAGAATGGTACTACAAGGCTATTTTAATTGGTAGTTTTCTAATCACTTAAAAAAATGAAAATTTCCCTAGGTGTTTTTTTAAATATATTTTATTGATTTTTTACAGAGAGGAAGGGAGAGGGATAGAGAGTAAGAAACATCGATGAGAGAGAAACATCGATCAGCTGCCTCCTGCACACCCACACTGGGGATGTGCCCACAACCAAGGTACATGCCCCTGACTGGATTCGAACCTGGGACCCTTGAATCCACAGGCTGACACTCTATCCACTGAGCCATACTAGTCAGGGCTCCCTAGGTGTTTTAAGACCAAGTTGTTCTGAACTCAAAGGACACATCCTCTCAAACCTCAGTAAGTGAATCGCTTGCAAGTAGTGGTTGTCAAAAGTTTTCTAACCTAAAATACCTGAGAGATGCAGGGTACCTCATTGATAACAGTGGCATTTTATGGCAGAGTTTTTCTACCTGAGGATCATGTCCCTTGGAAGTTATACTAGAACTAGAGGCTCAATGCATGTAATTCATGCTAGAGTAGGCCTTCCTTCTCCTGGCTGATGGCACCGACTTCCCTCTGGCACCCGGGACCCAGGCTCCTCTTGCAGCCGCGGCTTCGTCTGGAAGGTTAACTAGAAGGATGTCTGGTCTAATTAGCATATTATGCTTTTATTATTATAGATTAGAAAAGAAATGGATTGAATAAGTCTCTCGGGTGATTTACCTCATTCAATTAAAAATTAACAATGTAGCCCTGACTGGTTTGACTCGGTGGATAGAGCGTCAGCCTGCAGACTCAGAAGTCCCAGGATTGATTCCGGTCAAGGGCATGTACCTTGGTTGTGGGCACATCCCCAGTGAGGATTATGCAGGAGGTAGCTGATGGATGTTTCTTCTCATTGATGTTTCTGACTCTCTATCCCTCTCCCTTCCTCTCTGTAAAAAATCAATAAAATATATTTTTTTAAAAGAAAAGAAAAGAATACATAAAATTAAAAAAATTAACAATGTAAATAAATAAATATACGTATTGAAGGTTTAAAACATCAATACTCACAACTTTCATCAGCCTTATGTTCCTACCTATGAATGTCAGGTTGCAAAGTCTATAAATTTAGAAGATGGAGAAACAGGCTATATAGATGAGTGTTGAAGAGTGGATTCCACTCAAAGGAGATCTCAACAACATACTTGCTCTATTAGTTATCAATATTGAGGCTTAATGTTACTCCCTACTGCATAACTGCTGTGAAAGCTGGCAAATAATTAGGTACCAGAATGATAAAGAGGATGGTGATGTGCAGTGAGAGACAAAAGGTCTATTAACATTTGGTGACAAAATGATTGATATCCCCATCCCTTCCCTAACCCAGTGATAGAAATTGGCTACAACCATCCAGGACCATGATGGCCCCAACTCCAAAGGGCCTCTCTTCACATAGTCAGTGTTTGGGCCCAGGTAAGACAGGGGAGGATTCATAAACAAAAACCCTAGTGGAATGAGCAAGAAATGGGTGACGAGAAGCCCATGGAAGAGGAAGATTGAGGACTTCTAAGCAGAATATAGCAATATAAATTATTAAAGAAAAAATATACAACTTAGTATCTTCTTTGCTGACCACTATCCTAGAATGAGAAATCAATACTGAATTTCTAAGTTAATCAGTTGTACTTATAATATTGACTCCCCAATACTACTACCAGCTGTCCTCATGCAGGATGGAGAATAGGTTGTAGTTTCTATAGACTGTGCTCACTGAAGATTAAACTGGGTAGCCCTTGAGGTGAAGATGATGGAGTTGAGCTCTTAGGAGATTTGGAGTTTCCCTGAGACTTGGGAATAGATGGAGGACAAAGTGGCCAAGGTAGCTTCCCCTTACACAGGAGGGTGGAGTCTGTTAGCAAGGGAGGATGACTGGAGAAGCACTTCAAAGCCAGGCAAAGGCATCATGCTGAAGAGACAGATGTTAGAGACTAATAAAGACTACTGGGCCACAAACGGAGTGACAGTAAGGGTGACATGCTCCCAGATTGCTGCCTGTGCTCACGATTTGTCACTAAAAACCAAAGTTCCTATCTGATAATGTAGCATGAGAGAAGAAGCCTCCTAAGCAACGCAAGACAAATTCATGGCCAGACATGTTATGGGTTGAAACAGAATGAACTCCATCTATAAAGGTAAAGTCAGTTTCTGGTTAAGGATAGCAGTAGCCTCTGCTCTCTCCAAAAACCCAACTGAAACAACAATAAAGAAAAACAATTAAAGCTTATAACCACAAGAATAAAGAGAATGAGAGAGAAAACAACCGCATTTTGGAAACTAGAATGATGATGGACAAATGGAAATATATTAGTAGACTTAAGAGTTAAATTTTAAGCTAACAACTAAGAATGCTGACAAGCAACCTGAATTACTGGGGACCCAGAAAAGCTTCAAATGTCTGGCAGTAGGGATGAGAATGGAGTTAAAAACAGAAGGCTCTGATAGAAGTCTGCTTCAGGACAGACCTAATGCCTCACCAGATCTCTCTATCCCACTCCACATAGTTGGCCAACTGCCTTTCTTCCCCCAGCAGAAGACAAGAGACTCTATTTCTATAGAGTACAATGGAGGGTCTAAACCGAAGGCAAAGGTATCAGGGTGAAAATATCATGATTAAGTGAGGAGTGACATTCTTTATGTTGAGACACTCGGCCTTCTTCTGTTGAGCTTTCAGATCCCTGATATCCAGGGAGGAGATGGAAAGAATCTTCTCTAGATCATGTGATTAACCCAACATGAAACTTTTCAACTAAATGGTCTAGCCAGCTACCACTCTACATACCCCAAGTCCCTCCCGCATATACAAAGTTCCAATCAGCTTTTCAAAGTTCAAATATTAAATATGAGCAGACAATAAGGATCATTAGGAGTGTGAAGAAATCCTCTGACAAACAAAAATCAATGAAGAGGAAATGGCTTATGTCAAAAGTTGTCATTGATAGCCTAAGAACGATAAAGCATTTTTGACACATGAATAGTAATCTACTTTTTATGTTCTATTTTGCATTTTGATTTTTTAAATTACATAAAGTATTACAAAGATTAGTACAAATATCTCTTTTTTCCCCTGCCCTTCCCCCAGCCTCCCTATCCCCCAGTGATTTGTGTCCATTGGTTATGCTTAAATGCATGCATAAAAGTCCTTTGGT